>JAMKCH010014355.1:0-24863 GCA_023653785.1 Ophioderma brevispina
AAAAATTAAAGTGAAAATTTCATCTTCCTAACCCCACTAGGCGCAGTCGAATAACACCCATTTGTATAAAACGTTTTGACCAACATCGAATACGTATTCGATAGCTTGCGTGCCAAATATCTCAAAGCAATCCAGATAATGGACAACGAATCCTATCCGCTGGGACAAAGATTGCTAATTCAGTGATCAAAACCGATCATATGACTGTCAAGATTTAAAGGCACTCGGTGCATTTTACCTTCTAATACTAGCCCATACTTCATGACGGATTTGTCATGTTGATTTCAACAATTTTAAGTTTTTACTTGTACTTAGTGAAACCTACTAACGGTCTTGCGTCGGAAAAAGATTTCCAATTTTAACTTTGTCCAACAAATAAACAAATTTATCACTTTTAGGGGGGGCATAGTGACTTACCCTCCTATTACCAAAGGTGAGGAGAAACCACCCCAAGTAACGTCCTTCCTCCTCGGTGACTTGCCCATTTGGTCTAATATCCAATTGATCTAATGGCCATTTTGTCTAAACCCTCCATTGGTCTAATATCATGTTAGTCTAATAACCATATAGGCTATAAACATTTAGTCTAATAAGCTCGGTAACTAATAGCAGAGATTTAGATAGCGCCTTATGCTGTTGGCCCCTCTACATACACGCTAAATTACAGTATTTTACAATAAATCCCAAAAATTGTGATTAGGACCAATCCCTTTTTAGATGTAAAATTAAATCTTTATAGATTTAAAATTTTCTAATCTATTATTAGATTTAATTGTGAATCTAAAAATGGATTGGTCCCGAATCACAACTTTTGGGATTTATTTTTAATCTTTGTAATTGATGTAAAGCGCTTTCACAAATTGCCGCTGATCACTGTGGCCCATCCATACCATAAACCATTCGCATCATTTTCAAGGAGGCGCATATCGTGATCGCGATAACCATCGCAGCCGGGACCAGCTTCCCAAATATGCCTAATCGGACAACCAGCGTTTAATTTCTTGTCCGGAAAATTACAAGATAGCTGAATTTCACAGGGCTCGAACACACGACTATACGCATGGAAGAGCATACACTGGAGTCTAGAGCTTACCTTACCTGATTGAGCTATCTTGGGGGTCTAATATTCACTGGTCTAAAACTCATATCGGTTTAATATCATATCGTCTATAACCAAATTGGTCTAATGCCATTGGTCTAATATCCCCATCTGGTCGAATACCCATTTGGTCTCATCTCCATCTGTGGTACATTCCAATCTGTCTAATATCCATTTGTCTAATATCCATTTAGTCTAACATTTCAGCTAGTTAACCCCTCATTTGTCCTAATCCCCATTTGTTCTCTCATTGCCCCATTAAAAACTCTTTTGTCTCATCAATTAATCGAGAATTGGTGGGGCCGAGTGTGGGGGGGGCAAAGGGAGAGTGGCCAGAAGGGGATGATGGGGTAGGATTAGGAGAAAGGGGGGGGGGGTGGAGTGAGAGAAGGTTGGTCTAATTCCATCCTTCTCAGTGATTCATGTATCATGAGAGTATTAAAACGTCAGAGTAGAAAGTTATGAGAACGAGAGGGGAGAAATCGAGAGTGGAAAAGAAAAAAATGTGGGGGGTGAGGAATCGTTTGCACAAGCGCGGGTCACAAAAGATGCTCCATGTAGATGTCACTAATAGTCGCGTACATATTGTCGTAATATGCACCTCAATGGATAGATACTATAGACCAGGTGGACTTAGACCAAGTGGATATTAGACCCGATGGATATTAGACAAACTGGGATAGTAGACCAGATGGGGATTATACAATTGGGTATTGGACCAATGGATATTAAACTATATGGATATTAGACTAAAGGGGAATTTTAGACCAAATGGTGTTTACGGTTATTAGACCCGAATAGTAGTAGACAAAATGACAATTAGACTAGATGGGCATTAAACCAATGGATATTGACATTCTGGTTGTTAGATAAATTGGATGGTAGACTAAATGGTTATTAGACAAAATTGTATTAGAAATTATGGGTTTAGACGAATTGAAAGTTTAGAACCAATGGCATTAGACCAAATGGGATTAGACCAATGGCAATAAACCCTTTCCCCGAATGCGCAAAACTTTAAAAACTCGTAAAGTCTTCATAAATCTTTGCACATCCTTCTGCATTTGGCTAAACAAATGTGAAGGTAGCACCGTCACCGGGCTTGGCGTCGAAGTCGATTGGTGTGGAGTAGGTTCTATTACCTCTAATACCCATTATTGAAATGCATGCTTCTGATTGGTCATTGACTGGGCCCCATCTTCTGGCAATAAGAAGCCGCTAATGCATTGTTCTATATCTTTATTTTCATTCATCAGCAGACAAAATACACATAAATTGGCCATTACCTTAACCTATACAAACAAACACAAAAACACAAACAGACAAAAAATAAAAAAAATAAAAAAAATAAAGGTTTTTTTAGTATCAACTATGAGCTCATAATGTATTCCAAAATTAAAAAATAATGGGCGCCATATTTTAGTTTTTTCCGAACCCCCTTGTTGGCAGTGATTTGCCTATTCCTTATACTAGGCAGTACTTTAGTTATTAGTTCATTGTTTAAACATTGTGTCACGTATGGCTAAATTATATTTTGATTAAAAGCTATAATTTTCCATATCATTTGGGGGCAAAAATCCGCATGATATTCCTACCTTTTTTGATGCAAAATTTATTTATTTAATTTGAATTTGTGTTGAGTTCAATAAAGTCGTATCTACTAGTTACAACTTTTGACATGGGAACTTTTTGACGGCATTGTGACGCCGTTATGTTGAGCAATAAAATCATCAATCAATCATCATCATCATCCATCATCACCCACCATCACCATCACCATCATCATCATCATCCTCAATCATCCAATCATCATCATCAACATCATCAGCATCATCATCCATCACCATCACCCTCCACCATCATCATCACATCCATCAATCATCAGCATCATCATCATCATCATCATCACCATCACCATCATCATCATCATCATCTCCTCATCATCATCATCACCATCATCACATCAATGCCATCATCATCATCCATCATCCCATCTATCATCATCATCATCCTCATCGCATCATCGATCATGTAGCATCAATGTCTTCCGTCAAGCTCGATTTTCATCGTAATTGCCACCATCATCACCACCATCGTTTATTCTTTCATCGCGGCATCATCGGCGTCATCATTTTAGAATAGTAAAAATCCGTATAGTCATCTCCCACACAACATTAGAAATCAACGTGTTTCATGCAGTTGAATCGTATTCGACTCCTATAGAACACAGCGAATCAATCATTGGGTTTTCACAAACTGTCAAATCACATTCAGTGCCATTTTCAATAAGACTCGTTGTTGTCTTGTATTTTAATACTGTCGTCAGTTAGTAACCATTCATGTCCTTTAACAATACACCACTTAAATAACCATTTTGTCTTTATTTCATTTAAATACCGCCTTCATAAGTAACTCAAACCTTTCAAACGCCGTTTTCTCAGAACTAGCATTTAATGCTGATTGACAGTAATGCAGCACCCCGAACTATATATTGTGGTAATATTCCATTGTTTGTACAATGGCGTTGATGGATATATTGCAAAGTATGTCGCTACCAGCATGTAAGGGTTACTGAATGTCATGTTATTATTTATTAATTACAAGATATATACTTAACAGTCAGTGTAACAAGGGGGTTCCTCGGTCCTCGCACTCAGTATCTAATTAACAAATCGATGGATTTGTTTTTTTGTATATTTTTTTCATGAATATGCGTATCCAAAAGTCATGAAAAAACCATAAAAAAATCTGAAGGTATATTTTGTCGTAAAACTGGCAAATGTACTTGGCGGGTCCCTAGGACCCCCACCTCCACAACGTTTTAACCTTTCACTTGCTAATGTTTTTACTTGTGTCAAAAACATGCTCGAACCACTGTAAAATTCTGCAGGATGCCAACACATGGATTTCCTTGCCAAGAAAATGCCTGTAACTCGGTTTCTATTTTTACGTATTTAAGCATCCAAATTGTTTGCAATTTTTTGGAAGTAAATAAATAAAATAATTAGACATTTATTAGCGGCTTTTACAAATTATCAGAGCTTTACAATTTTTCCGCCTGCCAATAGAATATACAGCTGGCCATCAAATGCCCAATGCATACTCCACACCGCTTTATTAGGAAAATATGTTAAAGAGACCATTAGGGATTGCCAAATGAACGCCCCCAATTTTTTTCGAACCCAGATTTTTTGCATATTCGAAGAGTTCCAATGTAGTAGATCACACTGAATGAATAAGCGAATACGCCGTCTTAGTCATAATTGTGTTGTAGATTTTTCCCACGGCTTTTGACTTGTAAACAGGAATGAACCTATGCGCTATCTCGCGGCTGCGGTGTCCCGGGTGAGACTGTCAGGCAATTGCCATCATGTGTGTGACCCAGGTGGCTTGGTAGACCGGGGTGGGCCCGCGGGGAGTTCCTGGCAGCTGCTGGAATCCTCCAAGGAGATACCTTGCTCCCTACCTCTTTGTAGTCGTGGTTAATTACATCCTCAAACAGTCTTGAAATCATTAACGACAAGGGACTCACCGTCGGGCCCGGGCGCTGGTACGTCACCGGGGTCGGCATCTCGCGGACCTGGCTGCGCGGATGGTCCCTAGCTTCTGGGCTGAATCTGATGTGGTGGTGCCCGAGATCTGCTGACATCACTTGAGAGTGCTGCGGACGAGGTCGGCCTGCATCTGGTGCCAGGAGGGCTGAGTTAGACCGTCAGTGAGGAAGATGGTCATCGACCTATCTGCGTTCGGTGTGGCCTACTCGGAGGGTCGAGGTTCAGGTCCTGTGTTGCCCGACGCAGAAAGACTTCCTGCACGCACAGGAGCAAGCTTGGAATGCCTGCAAAAACTACACCACTTAATGGCAACATCGGTATCTCCAATTCAACAAGCTTAAATTCTTTAGAGCCTGTATATAGTATCCTGTTATAGGATCTGCAGCCTGGCCCTCATGAAGAAAAAACCTACGATAGACTGGATGGCACCTGCGCCGGCTTCTTGGTGCGAGTACCAAACTATCCTGCTTGAGCGCGGGACCGGTGGCACAGATGTTGGAGATGTTCCCTCCAGTTGCGTCTTCGGTTGCCCGGCGCCGTGCACGGTTTGCCGGTCACTGTCCTCGTGCGATTGACCAAGTGGTTCTTTTACGTCGGCATTTGGAATTGCCATGCCGGTCCGGGGGTCGTCGCCCCTTAGCTTCATTGGGTTTTGTGGTTGCTCGATCCGTCCAGCAGGGTCCATCAGACATTCTCCGCCGGTGACAGTCAGGGACATTTGGCGCTGCTTGGTGAACAGCAATCTCGGCTGCGTCCGTTAGATAGAGGATGTAATAGATGAGATTTAGAACTGTTCTGTCGTGCACGACGAAAGTCAAAGCACGGTGTTCTATTGGAACAATTACGATCGTCAGTTAGTTCAAAACAGGTTTGCTGTTTTCTTTTGTACTTGTTTGTCCAATCAACCTTGGAAACGTGTTTGGGTAGGTGGTCTACAATCGATCCTGTGCATTTTGAGAGAAATTCATATCCGAAAAAAATCTCCTGCTGTCACGTTTAAGGCGGCGCTCAATGGACACTATACTCATATAGTAGATTCAACTCATCGCGACAGCGGTCGATTAGTTGGGAGATATTCGCCTGTTTCAGGAAAATGAACTTAAAATAATCTTCCCATTATGTTTTATAAATTCGTTTTATGTTGAATTGAATGCTTTCATTGAGAATTGATTTTTCTCTGCTGTCGGACTGCATGTTTTTTCACGCTGTTTTCAATACGCGGAATTTTTAATTTTCACACACTGCACATCCCCCTCATGAAATTTCAATACCTTCTAAAAAGTACTAGAGGTGACAGGGGGGGGGGGGGGGGGGGGGGGGGGGGGGCGATGGTTTGATCTACATCACAGGGTGGAGATAGGCAAGCGATGTAAAAAACCAAGATTGCCATTTAGTCCATAATTTTAGATTTGACCCAAGAACAAATTGCAAAAAGAACAATTTTGACTTAATATACTGCGAAATTGTCCAAAAATAATATGATCTAAAAGTTACCAAATCAACCCAGTGGAACATGGTTTGAAATATAAGGGGCAACTTTGTACAGGGTTAAAAAATAGAATTGTTTCGGAATTGTTTAAATGATGTACCAATATTGGGCTACTCCCTACGGTTTTTTTAAAAAGGTGTGTTGGGCTATCTATGAGTTGTAGTTTCAGTACAATAGGCCATAAAAGTTCAAGGTCATCCTGGGGTAAAATTTATAGAATGGTCCGATTTTGGTCGACTGTTTTGTAAATTGGTTCAATTGGTCCCCTAGAAAAGAAATCATACTGATTATTTGTTTGACGTTTTCTATATAGAATTACAATGCTATTACTCGTTCCATCCCCTAGACCTGTACCCCAGTACATTTTTGTTTCCAATTGTGCATGAATATAATAGAGGGTGTCAACCATAATTTTTGGCTCCTTGCCCGTTAGACCGAACAATTTGACACCACTGTTTTATTACGAACGGATATATCTGAAATTACTCCCATAGTGCACCTTACCTATTTTGACTCATAACTATTGAACTACAATGTAGATAGGCAAACTATACATTTTTTTAAATCCGGAAATCAGTATGTCTGAATATTTTTCTATGCCAGTTGTGTTCTTTCAAGAGGATGCCCGATTTAAGTTTTCATTTTCATATACGGCCTTTCCCCAAACCCCATCTGTAATAGTTTCCAAGCCGATATTTCATTTCATTTGAGACTAAAATGAATTTTAATAATCCCCATGAGACCTATGTATTGGTCGAACAAAATGCGGCACATTATCGCTTCCATAACTTTCAAACCAAACCATCCTTACCCCCTAGATTTCACCGATAAATGAGTAAAAATAGGTAAATTCTGGGGATTCGGGACGGCCTTAGTTGTGATCGTGCCATGGCCCATGGTGCTTTGTTTTTCTACCAAATTTGATTTTGTGTTCCGTTTAAAACATCAATACGTGCTCTATCATTACCAACAAAGTTATCCACTGCAGAAAATGCTGTCATGCATAGCAGCCGATTTAAAGGGATTCGTGATCCCAGCCCTCGTCCCCCCGTCTTAACCTAAAAAAGATAGAATTTTCATATCATCTGAAACCGTTTGCCTTAGTAATCCACGTTTACCTAATCTTACGGCAAATCGGTCGTATCTGTAAGAAATTCGCAGATTTGTATTTTTTCTTTTCAGTAAACGTCAGATATACAACCATTGCCCCTGGGACAGTGGGAAACAAGCGGTTGCTCATAACACAAACCCGCACGATCGGGATCACTCAACTTTAGAACTAATCTTTTCAGGAATATCAGTATAATTATAAAACAGAAGGTGTTGAAATCAACGAAATCGCAATTGTCTGAATTGGGGTACATGGAGGTCACTTTTCCCAAAATTGGTACTATGGATGGGTCATGGGTACATTGATGGGGCACTTCAAAATTCCCACTGGGCATACCCCTACCCAGACCAAAGTTAATTGAGTAGGCCTACCCCCTCAAAAATGGGGGCAGCACAGATCATTCTAGACACTATCAGATTCAGGCACGAAATCGTACAGCAATTGTCATGATAGTGAAAATCGTTGCTAGGGAGGCCGGTTTGACTCAATCACTCGGTGGGGAGTTCCACATGTTCCGGCAAGGAATGGCCTTGCGTCTTTGATATACGGGCCTGTTTGCCATTTCCGCCATTTTCTCTTGTACTTCTTTGTCTTGTACTTCTTCATTTTCCTTAAAAAAAAATATCCTACTTGAAGCCCCCCACCCAAAGTGTATGATGAAAAAAATGGCGGAATGAAAGCGCATGGAAAAACAATTTTTGCCATTTTTGTAGCCCCTATACGTAACTCGGGGAGGGAGGACTTGGTAAAAAACACGTACGTTTTGTACGTAGAGATAGAGAAATGGTTATGGTCAAGGTCTTACGATAATTGACTTCTCAAATGAAATTGTGTGAAAGGAAGCAAGAAAAATTGAAAATAAATTAACCCGATCGTGTAAAAAAAAAACGTTCCGTGACGTTCCATGACGCTCCGTAACGTTCCGGCAGTGGGCGAACCAGGGGGGGGGGGGGGGAAGGGGCAGCTCACCCCCCCGTGGGAAATCCCCCCCCCGCAAAATAGTGTTTTCTGCAGATTTATCTATTACATAAGCCAACGTATACTATAGTATTATACTATACTAAGAAATGTGAATCTATGCTAATGTGCTTATTATTGGTGGCTAAGTTACGGGGAACGCATTGTAGATGTATAAAAATGCACTATTTACGCACTCACGAAGGAAGTACAGTGAGTTACACACACCCACCCCCTCACCCCCAAATCCCCGCTCTTCCGAATTTCGATCCGACTGTGAAAAAATTCTGTCTACCCGGCGAGCGCAGCGTGTCCTAAAATTTGTCGCCATGAGCTTCCCCCCCCCCCCCCGAAATTTGTGTGCCCCCAAACCCCCTCGGACCCCCCTGAAAAACGCTGGGTACGGCACTTTGTCCGTGACGCTCCGGACGTTCCGTGACGCTCCGTGCGGAGTGTTAGTGGTAAGCTGTCCAATTCACGTTGTGCCACTCTCACTATTGGGAAGTCGTTCGTGGTAATGAGCACGGTGAAAAGCTTGAAGCATATTGGGACCGTTGACAACCATGGCGCGGGTGCATCAAATACTGTTCTATCTCATAATTTTGACATTTTTTCGAAAATTCGGTAGTGTTAATAGGACGTGAACCTCTATAATTACAGAGGTTCAGACTTGGACTTTACCTAATTAATGAGATATTAATTAGCAAATTTGATCTATGTTGCATTTAATTCAAATTTATTTTTTCACATAGGGCCTACAGCGCTATCTGACATATCACTATGTGACATACGTTACACACTGTTCTATCTGTATTCTATCCGACATCGTTGGAAGAAAAAAAAAAACAATCTTCGTCACATAATGATCTAAAGTGTACAGTCCGATTAAACAGTATTGGATAGATAACCAGCATTTATTTTCATGAATTAAGAACTCTGAAGTATTTTCTTGATCATATTCCTTTTGCCTGGAGTGAGACGAAATCGGTATGTTTCGAGCGTATTACGAAGGGAAGATTTCAAATGCGATTTTCTCGAAAAAGTATTTTGTGAGATAGATCAGTGTGTGCTGAAAGCCGAAAGATTTATAGTAGGCCACCTTTTTAGAAGATCATTTGCAAGAGTGCATTCCTGATGTGGGACAGATGCCAGACCCATCTTGTTAAAAGATGATGGAGTCAGTGTAATGTATTCCTTCTTGGTTAATTTTTTGAGTGCCGTTCTTATGTGTGGTGTGGCCCGAGTCTTGCTGTTCTTGCCTTTAATTTTTTTTTCTATTAGATCACTCGAGTCTATGGTATTTGTCAAAGATTTATTTATTGTATTCTTGTTTGTAAGTGGCTATTTGAAATTAATGCTGAGAACACACGAATGGATTCTACATGAAAATTGCCTGAATGCACGTTGTCACTTAATCACCACGCTCTCTATGTGCTAAGGTATCTTTAAGGAATAACCTCCTGTGCCGCACGTGCTGGATCTCATAAGGCGCAGCCCAAAAGACACTTCCGCAACCACGGCGTGGCTATGGTCTAACAGCACTGCTGAATATGTCGCCCCAGCATGGGCAACAGCTCTCACACAAAAGGAAGATGGACCACAGTACTCAATGAGACCTTGAGAACCATCCTGGCTGCCTCCGTCATACTCCATCTGAATTCAACTACCAGTGTGCTCTCAGGCCATGAACCTGCAGTACTTCGGAAGAGAACACCACAGCATAAACTAGGCCATGATGGACAACAAGCACTGCTGCATAATAATGTCATAAATCACACCAACTCGGTAGACAGACAGAGACTGCGCTCTCGCCGACCTTTCTGCCGCACGCTGCTAAACTCTCCAGTTCCCCTTTCAACATCTTACGACATGGAAACTTGCCTGGCAGATACCCAAGACCAGATAAAATCTCAATACAACGATACACTAAGACAGAACTACCACCTGCAGCAATCTCCCACACAAGGAATGGGTCACCTTAACGGCGGATTCGCACAGAGTCGGTAGCTTCATAGCAATATGCACCGATGGGGGCAGCGGCCATGCAGCCTGCCAATGTGGTTCTCCCTCCACAGACTGAGGATCACATTCTCACATGAGTGCCCTACCTTTTCGTCCACCGGGGACACATATTTCTCAAACCCCAACCCAACCAACGTTGAGTTGGCTCCAACGTGATTACAAACAAATTAGATGCTTGCCCCATACGCAAGAAGAAGAAGTGGTGAATTATGGCTGTTGACGGTTACCAGGCTGAGGACCATGCAGCATCTGCTCAAGTGTAACAATTTAAACTGCAATCTTTAATTTTAGTTTATACATTTTTTACAATCAAGAGCCACTACTGAAAGAAAAACATTCAAATGGTAATCGTTCACACTTATTCAAAACCAAATTCCATGCCTTTCAATGCATTTTCGCTATAGTGGGGTCATTTGGAGCAAATTTCGGGACCGTGGAGAGCACATTTCTCAGTGGATTGTCTTCTAAGAAGGTTATGAACAAATTAGCGGGGGGTGCCCTCCTGAAGTGTGGGCGGAATCCAGGAGAGAGAGAAATTTCAAATACAGGGGTTAAGATTAAAAGGCTGGATTGCTGTTAAAATCGTAAAAGTTAAAGGTCATCAAGGTTGAATCTGAAATTACTGCTCCGATTTCTTTGAAAAAGGGAAATACAATTGCCGTCTACAATTTCTGTATTGATATAACAACTATATACAATTGCCGTACACTGTCTGTTTCGTAACTACCAGTACAAAGACACACAATAGCTCGTACTCATGGGCCAACGTCGCCCGGAATGGTAGTAAGGAAAGAGCAGCATTGATTGCCCACATATATTCAAATAACGATAACGACCATATATGGAAAAGCAACCCCCCCCCCCCGCGATGAAATTTCGCAATCACGAAAAAAAATAGCTATGGCTATGATTAACTTATTTTTAATATTTTATACTGAATGTGATGTTTGGGCAAATCTGTATAAATCAACTGTAATGAACAGTTGTATACAATGTACCTTTTAGCTGTATATGAAACACCAAATTACGTTCTTCTAACATAGTTAATTCATTTTACTATGATACTTTGAGGCCATATGTCTAACACGGTTACTTAATTTATCTTAATGCAGGTTTGTTCCGTTCGTTCCATTTTTCATCCACGCCCCATTGATGGGCAGGGAATTCTAAAACACAGATCCCACCCTAATTAACTGTTTGAATAAGACTATCAAAAACAAAATAAATTACCAAAATAAACAAAAGTCCCAATTAAAAAAAATTACATATTTTTTTTATTTTTTTTAAAAAAAATAATGTTAGGTCGCATTAGACTCCATTGTATAATGAGATGTTGAACTTCTCACCTGTATGTGTACAAGATCCTTCAGCATAATAAAAGTCTTGATTTGTCTTGCCATCAATGGCTTTAGAAGAAACGCCATCATCAGTTGTAGTGCTCTGCCATGATGCCTTTCCATTCAAGGAGTACAAACCTTATAGCAACCATTAAACAAAGTACTGTATTGAACATTAACATCCTTTGAAATCACAAATCAAAAGCATACATTAACTTTAAAAAGTCAAGTAATGTCACATTTGTTTTGTTGAAAGATTTAATTTTGAAGTTTCGGTTATTTCGCTTAATGGGCACAACGTCTGGCTGCTTCACTGAATTCCGCAAGGTCCTTGTTTGTTGCTCCAGCAGTGGGCAGACCAAGAGGTGTTCCATTGTCTGTGGTGCTGTTCCACAACCACAGGTAGTATCCTGATCTGCTTCCAGATAGCCCCACTTCTGCAAGGAAACCTTAGATCGGCCAGTTCTGGTTCTCAATCTGGTTCTCAAACCTCGATGATTTAAGGGATTATCCCGTTATATTGGAAATTAGAAATTCGCACATGTCTTTAAAATGTCACATAAAATTCATATAGCGTATATCACTTGCGTCCCTGGAGGAAAATGACTAGCAACCTGCACCAGCCAAAAAAGGGAAGTAGCGTATTTGTGTTGTTAAATCTAGGAGCACTTTCCCTGTAAACACCAGGTAGGATCCGCTCCGTGATTTTTGAAAAGTGGCAAAAATGGCATTAGGGATTTGAGGGATATAGTCTTTGTCAAAGTTCAAAATCGGTATTACTGTTCATCCTTGGTTGCCATAGTAACCATGTTAGGAATGTGAATGGACTAAAATTGTAAAACACGTAACTCCAAACAAACTTTGAGTACTTTAATGGTTGGAGAGAAGGTCCGTTGGGAATCCAAGAAAACCATATTTCAAAAATTTTCGATTGGTTGCCTGGCAATGGTAGCCGACCAAAAGTCTTTTTACTGATAAAAAAAAAAGAAATTCCAAAATTGAAAGGACATGACTTTCTAGATTTGTTCTTTAATATACTTAGTTAAATGTCATTTAAGTTTTTGTTTTCTATACCTTTGTTTACAATTGCTTTTACGATTTTTTTATGAATGATATTCCCTAGAGTCCCTAAATGCCCAGTTCTGGGGGGCCCCCCCCCCCCCCCCCACTTTTGAAAATGGACAAAAATCATGAGATGACCCTGCCTTGTTTTAAGGGGAATTTGCCCTAGATCTAACACGAAAAATAACGCTTACCCTCCTTGTACGGTGCTATCAGGGTGAGTTCATTTTTGAAAGGAACGTTTGAGATATATTTAAGTTAGTGCTATATTGAGTGCGCTATTTGCATGAATGACGTAATTGTTTTGAATTTTATATGGGTATTTATCGGTCGTATTCTCAAACGATGTTAACGCTAATCACTGGTTAAATCGCATTTAAACGCCCGCTAAATATAAAAACGCCAATTATCAAAGCATGGTTAACTTTAAATGCTGTTTAAATTTAGCCGAACAATCGTTAAACATGTATAAAACGTTGTTAAACCTATACTTGGTCCGGGAGTCGTTTAAGGAGTGTTAACTTCACGCTTTCATCAAGGGCCTGATATTCAGCTATAATGTGATATCTGGGTAGTCTTAAAGGGGGATGGACGATAAGGATATGAGGGCATCTTGATAGATTGAGCCTTCACTCTAAAACCCATCTGTAAAGTTTCGCGCGATAGTTCAATCCGTTTTGAGCGAGAGCTAAAAAACGTGATTTTGTAAGCCCATAGATACAGTGTGAAATTTAAATTGGTCGACCAAAATGGAGCACATTATTCTAACTTCCAAACACAAACACCTTGGCTCAAGGTTCACAAGGGTAATGAGAAAAATAGTGCTTTCTTCTCATACCAAAAGGTTGACCACTGCCGGTAAAATATTAGGGCTTCTGGGGACGAGGGCTATTAGCGATCGGGCCATGGACCTTTAAGGTTAGACCAGTTGTCTCCTCTCTTATCTTTCTTTTCTGAGTCCTCAATGATTCTTCTCGTCCATTTTTCATGCGTCTTTTTTTTTGCTCGTGTATCTGCTACCAGAAGGCCTACATAACGAGTGAATCAAAAAAAAATGTGCATGAAAAAACACAAAATTTGACCCCTGACTGTTTACCAAACTGTGACGCAATTAGTTTTCATGAATTCATATACATGGCTTTCTAGGGCTGAACAATGAAGTAATTTGGTGAAGAAATGAGGTAGATTTGAACGATGTAACTGCTGATCACAGAAATTTGGTCACCATATTCAGAAAAAATAATGGAACTGAAACCCAGCTTAACTGTGTAAATCCCAATGAATGGGTAAAAATGGACCGTCAAGGATTCCATGATGACCCCATACCTATGACAATTTGCCCAATTAGTGACCAAGACTATCAGAAGAATTCACACCCAAGGATATACCAGCCCTTTCCAAGGCATACCACCATTTTTGAAGCTGTATCCTTTCTTAGCCAAAACAACTGCCCCCTGCGGGTTTCGGGGTTAAGAATTGGCCCGATGTCTTCCCCTGCATGTCGTAAAAGGAGCTCAATGGATCCCCCCGGCGGGTTCTGGGTTTAGAATGGGCCCGATGTGTTCCCCCTGCATGTCGTAGAGGCGACTAAAAGGGGCAACCCGTCTGTTATTTGAACAGACGGTTGTATTAATTTAGGGGATATGTAGTGTGTGTATAAGGATTTTCTACTATACACATTGAACTTAATATTAAGATGTATAGTGTCTATTGTTGATTATACTCGTGTTATAAGTGCTTACACTCTGTATCAGTTAACCTGAAACCATACTATTTATATCAATTATATTTGTACATATGTAAGGACCACCTAGTTTAATCTGTACAATATTGCCTTAATGTTTTAATAATGTGTGTTTTATCTTGTCTTGTATTGATTTTTTTTTTCTTGATACTGGATGGGTGATGAACTTTTGTCATCAGTGTATGTGTATACCGTAATTATATTTTGGAACAGTGTAATCTTGTTAAGCGTGTTTCTCCTATGTGTATTTGCATTCCTTGGGTTATCTTATTTTATACATGATGGTGATGATCTGGTTCATCAGTGTATTATGTGTGTACTATTTACAAGATGTTGTAATTCAAATTGAATGTTGTGACTAGAATTGACTGTGGTGTATGTTTTTAATATAAAGGTTTTGATGTTTTTAATCTTAATGGCAACGATAATAACACATTGTGTTGGAAAAAAGTTTGTCGTTTAAAAAACTTTAAAATACTCCCTCACTCACTTAGCCAAAACAACTGCTAAAGAAGCGGATGTGTCGGAGAGGATCTCCCCGGAAAAGCTCAAAAAAAACCCGGTATACCTTAATTGAATCTACTGATATGACCCATACCAGGGAAAAAGCAAAGAGTCTACCATCCGAAATCGCGAGGGGACCAACCAGAACCTCCCTATCAGCCAAATGTTACCCCACCAATTTGCCCACCACTGCCTTTTAAATGGCAAGTGGATCAAGAAGCTCAAAAGATCAAACTAGACCGTACGAGATAAGAGTGGCGTCCTTGATTTCACTTCGCCCCTTCACCTGGACGAACTGGAAACCGGCATGCTAAAACTTCAATCAGGAAAAGAAGTAGGCCATGACAACCTCTCACCTGGCCGCTGAAAAACAATCGCCCAGAAGCAAAGAATGGCTTTTAGAGCTCTACAATTGCTTGCCTTATTCCCCAGAGGTTCTCAAAGATCGGGAGGAAAGCACATGCTATGGCACTCATAAGCCTGGTGAAGATCCATCTAATCCCAGATCTATAGATCGATATCCACTCCTCAGCCATACCTACAGCTCTTTGAACGTCTCCTGTTCAACTGTATCGCACCTGTAATAGACGAACATCTCCTACCAGAACATTCAGGTTTCCGGCAGGCAAAATCACAACATTCCAATTACTCACCCAACTCACACACAATCGAGGATGTTTGAGAAAGGTGGGTAACCGAGTCGCGTTCGTCCAATCTATCAGAGCTTATACACTGTTTATCAAAGATAATGCTTACTCCTATAAGAAGGTTGTAAATCGTCAAGACATCCTTTGAACTGATCTCATCAGAAAAAGTGCTGGCAAACAATGTTCTTTGTTAATCTAGGAGCGAAGAAGATCCTGTGGCGTATGCTCAGAATGGTTCTCTACCCCAAGGGACTGTGGTCGCAACCTTCTCTTGTTTTCAACACGTAATCTATACCAACGACCACCCTCGGAGTGCAGAAACATGTCGTTTTATCTATGTCAGACGATTTCTTGGCATACGCTTAAGATGCAGTCTTTTTCAAGTTGTTGAAAGGAAGATCTTCACAGCTTTGGATTAACTCACTCCTTATTATATGAAAACCACCTACGTGTCAAACTATCCAAGACACAAACGTGTGCTTTCCATCACACCACGCGTAAGCTACGTCATCTAAAGTAACCTGGTCTAGACAACCCCCGAAAAAACTCAAGACGCTGAAGGCCAGAGTAAAGTATGTTCACGCAATCTTGAACAAACTCCCCAAATAATTGGCACAACGTGGGAGGCGTCCACATATCCTAATATCGACGGCACTTGCCATGTGCTACTTATGTGCAGAGCATTCCTGTCCCTGTAATGGACTAAAGAAGCTTATCCGGCGTTTAAATGCCTTGATCCTGCCGCTTATCGCAGGAGTCTTTTTCGCCCAACTCCAACGGCACACTTATACATCCGAGCAGAATTGCTCCACCAGACATCTGTCGTACGTAGCGAGGGTGCAAGAGCGTAGCTGCCAAGTAGCCAATGGAAGCACCCTATGTAAGGACGAGACCGCGGTGCCGCCTTAAATCCAGAGAGAGAGAGAAGAGTTTTCCTAAGCAAAGGCCCCCCTTGAAACGGTCTCTAAGTAGTTTAAGAGAGTGCCGCCTTGTGAAAAGAATGACTTTCTATCAACCAAGTTAAACACTATTGGTATTTGAATCTGGTAAGCATCTTCCACCGGGAGCAAGACTCCTCATGAGTAAATGGCGATGTCCCATCAGCCTGAGACCAGGATCGGCCCGATCTAATGGGTGTCCTCTCGCAGAACTAGGGCTAACGGAAAGGCAGATCAGGACACTACTCTTGGTTGGTGGAACAGTGCCACAAAAACTGGAACATTCTCTTGGCTGGCCCAATTTGGAGCAACAATGTCCAAAGACCTTCGGAATTCAGTGAAGCAGCCAACATTTACCCAACTCTGGGGAAGAAGATGACTGAATCAAATGACCAAATACCCATGACAATCCTGTCTCACCTTTAAATCATAAAAACAAAGAACCACAACCCTTTAAATGTGTTCAGACCGTGGGCAGATAGATTCAAATATAACTTGGAAAGTCGGAATTAGAGGGTCGTTTTTCAATATTGGGCATCCGCTTATATATATAAAGGAATGCGGGTAATATTACGCTAGATGATTTATTCGATTAAAATTATTTTTCTGGAAGGAACCCAAATACTGCTAAGCCTCAAGTTGGATTTAAGAACTACGAATGCTTGTATTTATTATCCTGTTTTAATTGAAAATTCAAATGGAATAAAGTAACAAATACATGCAAAGAAAGTACAACATATTATATGGAATTACCCCTGATGTTTTGTTAAGTCCTTCAACGATCGACCCATTAGGACAACTCCATAGCGTGCTTTGGTCTGTTGGATCGCATCCTAACCAAGGCATCTTTTACGCTAGATGGTAACAGGCTTGCAATGTACATTTCTTCCTCTTCATTTTTTGGCTCAGACGATAGCCATAGCTGTCATCTCACTGCATGCAGTAGATGCCTCCTGCCATGTCAGACGATCAGAAATAAATGTATAGCAACTTCCCTTCCATATTGCCATTCAGGTACAACACCAATAGATGTACATGGCGTCACTACTGAAAACACAATACATGAACCGATAACACTACATTAATCACAGTGAGGAACTCTAACAGAATTTAAATTATGACGCAGGTGAAGGAGTCGATGCCTTCCTTACAAATTCCGTTGTTCTGACAGGGAAGTACACGATACTCATCAAGGTATCGATTAAACAATTTGACAATTACATGTGTATCTTCTGAGAAATAGAAAATGAATGAAATTAAATGTAGTCCCGTTATTCCCTCTTTTTTCAAATGAACTGGTTTTTTTCACGTATATTTCACGTACAAAAGGAAGGTAACGAACCCCAAAGGATTAAGGAAAAGAACACAATAAACATGATCAGATTATTTAGGTCCATCACAAAATTTTAGTTAGATTTCATCATTTGTATTAATCAACAAATTTAACCGATTTCCGCCAATTATGGCCACAAACCACTGACACAGACACAGATATAGCTATCGAACTTATCATAAACATTTTCCATTATTCAGACATGGGATAGATAATCTTCATTAATATCTGAAATTAAGTTGTACAGGAAAACAATATCATTCGGGTCAACCAAGAACGGTCCCAAGCGCTCCAAAATTTACAGAACTTTGATTTTTTTTCCAATGAATTTGTAGATGGAGTACAAATTGCTTTTGCTACTAAAATACAAAACAAAAAATGCCCCAGGCAAATCACCTTTATCGATATTGCAAAAAGAAAAAAAAGAATATTGAAAGTTTAAGTACAAGCAATTTAACAGTATATCCAACTCTTCTTATGGGTTGGCATTCAATAAAACATGAAAGACGGGAGAGCGCCGCCCAAATCCGTGGTGTATAGTGGATCCTGATGGAGAGGTCGCAATTTCCCAATGGTACTATGCCACCTGAATCTTCTGTCTCGGGGCCCGGTGTGAAAGTAATAATAGTCCAGCAGATTCATAGTCCGGGCTCATAGACGACAACGGAAGAAAGCCAAAACTATGTTTGCGTGCAGAGTAACTGATTCCGATTGCCCTCAAACAAAAAAAATTTTTTTTCACCATTGTTCCGGACTGTGAGCCCGGAGGACATATCTCCTGCCACACCTTAATACTGTGTCCTTAATTTTGTCTCCGCGTGGGTTTTCCATTCAGAAATAGTGCATGCAATGAAACTTCAAAGAAAGTGAGTGATACTCAAAACTTTCAAGTGGAAACCGGGGGGGGGCCCCCAAGTGGTATTTTAATCCTTTGGTTCAATAATATTGACATATCTCAGGACAGGGTCCATAAATTGGCATGAATAAAAGGAAGGATTTATTATTTTTTTTGGCGGGGGGGGCAGTATGTCATCTTGTAAAGAGTCATCATATACAGAACAATGTTCCATTGGCCACATCCCTTATGGGTATGGAGAGCATTATCTATACCAGCTTCCCAACTGTTTCACCAACACCCCCCCCACTCAGCAGGATGTAAGCTGATTTGCAACTTAAAGCGGCCCGGTCACACACTGACCGTGTTTGTGCGGGAAGCAGTGAGGAGCGTCTTGTTTCATATGCAGAGCGCAACCTGCCTGCCCGGGAAAATACAAAGAGAGGTATCCGGACAAGTAAGATGGCATTGTCCGGAAATGCAGTAAGAAACATAAGCTAAGGACAACACGCGATCACTAATTGTAGCCAATGGAGCTCTATTGAAGGAGTGGTGTGGCTGGTGTCCTTCTATCCGATCTGAACCACCAGCCTGGCTGCTCTATTCTGCCAAAATCTAAAGTTTACTTTCCGATTTCCTCTGGCCGACATTATATACAAAAGTGAATTGGGGCATAGTCAATGCGAGATAAAACCAGTGAACGGACGAGATGATGACAACTCTCAAATGTGATAAAAAGCGGCGGATCCGTAAATATTGCCGAGAAGGGGAAGGTAACAGACTTAATGCTGACCTTTACGGCTGTTCACATCAGACCATTGTTGATCCAAACACGGACACCAAGGTTTTCTAATTGCCGCGACTGGGGAACATCACTGTCCCGACTCTGATGGTAAAATATCTTTGAGGCGAATTATGTAAATAGGATGAACAGCGATGAAAAATGGTCTTTTCATCATTCAATTGAGTTTGTTAAGCGCTACCAGTCACTGATTTCATCGATACAAAGAGAGAGGTCTTTTGCCAGCGCAGTTTGGCATCACCATCAATCTCAGGGTCAAATAGAGATGACACCATTCATCAGCATACATGTGGTAAGCAATTTGTGCTTCCGGATGATTGATGCGATACAGTATGTGTACATTATGAAAAGAGAGGCCCGACCACAGAAACCTGGGAAGACGAAAGGGAGATGATGCTGTTTGAAATTGCGTCCCCAATGCGCAACGAAAAGAGCGGTTCTGCAGGTAAGGCCGAATCCACTGTAAGGCTGTACCTTGAATTTTGAAAGTATCATGTAACCTATTCAAAAGAATGGCATGATCAAAAGTATCAAAAGCTGCAGAAAGATCTAGCGCCTCACAATAGCAACTGCCTTCTGTTGTGAATTGCATTGGGAATCGGTCTGACACGCAGAAGTGCCATTTCAGTGATGTGACGTTCTTTGTAGATGGACTGAAAACTTCTCACTTTAAGCATTTTGAGACAAGATGATACTTTATCTGGGCACTCACTATTTTCTCCATGAACTTAGAGACGCAGCTAATATTTGACCCAGGGCGATAGTGTTAAATTTGGCGACCTCTTTTGTCTAGGGCAGGCTTTTTGAGAATGGGTGTCACGGCAGCTTCCCGGAACAACACCATTGCGGATAGACGTGTTAATGATCAAGATTTGCAACATTCTCCTTAAGTAACACCAATGAATGGTGTCTTAATAACCAGCTTTATTTTCACCCATAATTAAGAAGTCTGAAGTATTTTCTTGATCATATTTCCTTCTTCCTTTTGCCTGGTATGAATGACGCAATGGGTATGTTTCGAGCGTATACGAAGGGAAGAATTTTCAAATGCGATTTTTCGTTCTTTTCTCGAACCACGTATGTTTGAGCTGATCGTGTGTGACTCTAGCCTAAGATTTATCTAGTGTCCACCCTTCCTTAGCAGATCATTTGCAAGGACGCATTTCCTGAGGGGTTCAGATGCCAACCCCATCCTTGTTACAAGAATGATGGAGTCAAATGTAATGTAATTCCTCTGGTGTTTAATTTTTTTGGGAGTGCGTTCTTAGGTTGTTGGTGTTTGCCCTAGTTCTTTCTGTTCTTTGCCTTTCATTTTTTTTTTCTAATTAAGAAGCTCACTCGACGTCTGCTCTCTGTATTTGTCCAACGTTTATTTATTGTAATCCTTGTTTGTGTAGTGGCTATTTGGAAATTAAATGCTGAAAACCCACGAATGGATTTCATGGAATTGCCTGAATGCCGTTGTCACTTAATCACAACAAAACCCGCTCTTCATTAGGCGCCAAGGTATCTTCAAGGAATAACCTCTGTGCCGACTTGCTAGATCTTCATAAGGTCTTAGCCCAACGAACCCGAACGCACCACTGCCCTTGGCTCTGGTCACAGCACTGCTGATATGTCGCCCCATCATGTGCAACAAGCTCTCACACAAAGAATCTGGCCACAGTGCTCAACGAGACCATGAGAACCATCACTGGCTGCCTCCGTCCTACTCCATCTGAATTCCTACCAGTGCTCTCAGGCATTGCACCTGCAGTACTTCGGAGAGAACACCACACGCATAAACTAGTGAATAAGGCCCTGCTGGACAACAAGCACCTGCTGCATAATACTGTCAAAGAATCACACCAACTCGGTAGACAGAGACTGCGCTCTCGCCGACCTTTCTGCCGACACGCTGCTAAACTCTCCAGTTCCCCTTTCAACATCTTACAGACATGGAACTCTGCCTGGCTAGATACCCCAAGACCAGATCAACTCTCAATTACACCGATACCCCTAAGACAGAACTACCACCTGGCAGCAATCTCCCACGCAAGGAATGGGTCACCTTAAACCGGATTCGCACAGGAGTCGGTAGCTTCAATAGCAATATGCACCGATGGGGGCAGCGGCCATCGCCAGCCTGCCAATGTGGTTCTCCCTCACAGACTGCGGATCACATTCTCAATGAGTGCCCTACCTTTCGTCCACCGGTGGACACAGATTTCTCAAACCCCAACCAACCAACAGTGAGTTGGCTCCAACATTTACAACAAATTAGCTGCTGCCTCATACGCAAGAAGAAGAAGAAGTGGTGAATTATGGCTGTTGATGGTTACCAGGCTGAGGACCATGCAGCCATCTTGCTCAATGTGTAACAATTTAACTTCAATCTTTAATTTTATTTAATACAGTTTTTTACAATCAATAGCACTACCTGAAATAAAACATTCAAATGGTAATCTGTTCACACTTCTTCACACCAAATCCAATGCCTTTTCAATGCATTTTCGCTATAGTTGGGTCATTTGGAGCAAATCCGTGACCGTGGAGAGCACATTTCTCAGTGGATTTGTCTTCTAAGAAGGTTAATGAACAAATTTAGCGGGGGTGCCCCTCCTGAAAGTGTGGGCGGAATCCAGGAGAGGAGAAATTCATAATACAGGGGTTAAGAATTTAAAATGCTTGGATTGCTGTTAAAATCGTAAAATGTTAAAGGTCATCAAGAAAGGTTAAATCTGAAATACTGCTCCGATTTCTTTAAAAAGAAATACAATTGCCGTATACAATTTCTGTATTGATTATAACACTATAATACAATTGCCGTACAGTTTCTGTTTCGTACCGACCGAGTACAAATGAGACACAATAGCTCGTACTCATGGGCAACGTCGCCCGTACATGTTCGTAAGGAATAGAGCATCATTGATTGCCCACATATATTCAAATAACTGATAAACGATATGGAAAAGCAACCCCCCGCGATGAAATTTTCGCAATCACGAAAAAAAATAGCTATGGCTATGATTTCAACTAGTTTTAATTTTTTATCTCAATGTTGCATTTTTGGCACCTCTGTATAAATCAACTGTACGGAACAGTTTTATACAATGTCCCTTTAGCTGTATATGAAACCAAATACGTTCTTTTCTACCATAGTTAATTCATACTATGATACTTTTGAGGCTGTATCTGTCTAACACGTGTTCACTTAATTTTATCTATCAATGTTTGGTCACGTTCTTTCCATTTTTTCATCCACGCCCCATTGATGGGCAGGGGATTCCTAAAAACCTCCCACCTCTAATTAACTGTTTGATAAGACTATCAAATACAATAATAAATTTACCAAAATAACAAAACGTCCCAATAAAAAAAAAACACTAAAACGGGAAAACACAAATACTGTTAGGTGCGCATTAGACTCCATTTTCTAATGAGATGTTGAACTTCTCACCTGTATGTGTACAAGATCCTTCAGCATAATAAAAGTCTTGATTTGTCTTGCCATCGATGGCTTTAGAAGAAACGCCATCATCAGTTGTAGTGCCTCTGCCATGATGCCTTTCCATTCAAGGAGTACAAACCTTATAGCAACCATTAAAAAGTAATGTTTGAACATTAACATCCTTTGAAATCACAAATCAAAAGCATACATTAACTTAAAAAAGTCAAGTAATTTCACATTTGTTGTGTTTGAAGATTAATTTTTGAAGTTTTCGTTTATTTCGTTCGCTTAATGAGTACAACTTCTGGCTGCTTAACTGAATTCCGCAAGGTCCTTGTTTGTGCTGTTGCTCAGCAGGGGCAGACCAAAATGTGTTTCCATTGTCTGTGGTAGCTGTTACTCAAGCCACAGGTAGTATCCTGATCTTCCCGTATAGCCCCACTTCTGCAAGGAAACCTTAGAATACTGCCGTTTCTGGGTTCTCAATCTGGTCTCAAACCTCGAGATTTAATGGATTATCCCGTTATCTTTGGAAATTAGAAATTTCGCACATGCTTTTAAAATGTCCCTATAAACTTCATATAGCGTTCTATCCCTTGCGTCCCGGAGGAAAATGACTAGCAACCTGACCCGTCAAAAAGGGAGGTAGCGGGTATTTGTGTTGTTTAAATCTAGGTGCACTTTCCCTGTAAACAACAATGTAGGGATCCGCTCCGTGATTTTTGAAGTGGCAAAAATGCATTTAGGGATTTTAGGGCTATAGGTACTATTGTTCAAAGGTTCAAAATCGGTATTTACTGTCAGCTTGTCTGCATATAACCATGTCAGTAATGTGGAATTGGCTAAACTTGTAAACAAACGTAACTCAACACCGTTTGACGTACTTTAACTGGCGTTTGGAGAGAGTCCGCTGGGATTTCCAAATAGAAACCTATTTTCAATTTTCGATTGGTTGCCATGGCCAAATTGGTATCCGACAATAAGCTTCTTTTTTACTGATTAAAAAAAAAAGAATTTCCAAAGTAAAGACCTGACTTTCTTAGAATTTTAGTTTTTTTATCTTTTTTATGTTATTAACCGAAAAAAGTCATCTAATGTTTTTGTTTTTCTAGTTACCTTTGTTTTAAAATTGCTTTTTATTACGATTTTTTATGAACTGATAGGGCTTGGCACTTTCGAAATGGACCAAAACATGAGCGGATCCCTGCCTTGTTTTTAACGAGGGAATTTGCCTTCGAAAAATAAACACGAAAAATAACCTACCCTCCTTTTTACGGTGATATTCAGGTTTGTAGTCATTTTCTGAAAAGGACCGTTTGAGATATAGTTAATTTAGTGCGATATTGAGTGCGCTATTTGCATGAATAGCGTAATTGTTTTTTTTATATGTAGTATTAATACCGGTCCGTATTCTCAAACGATGTTTAGCTAATCACTGGTTAAATCCCAATTTAAAAACGCCGCAAAATAAACGCAATCTCAAGCTGGTTAACTTTAAATGCTGTTTAAATTTTAGCCGAACATCGATCAACCGTCTAAACGTTTGTTAAAAACTTAGCTTGGTCCGGGGTTCGCTTATGCTTGTTAACTTCACGCTTTCATCAAGTGCCTGATATTTTCAGCTATAATTGATACTCTTATTTCCCTTAAAGGGGGATGGCCCGATTTAAGGATATGAGTTCTCTTGATAGATTGGCCCTTACTCTAAAACCCCATCTGAAGTTTCGCGCGATATTCAATCCGTTTTGATGCGAGAGCGAAAACGTGATTTTGTAAGCCCATATAGTACTGTGGTGAAATTAATATTGGTCACCAAAATGGAGCACATTTTCGTTCATACATTCCAACCACACATCCTTTGGCGCTAAGATTACAACAAGTAAATGAGAAAAATGTAGCTTTCTTCTCATACCAAAATGTTGAGCACTTCGGTAAAATCGGGTTCTGGGGACGAGGTAGTATCGAATTCGGGCCATGGACCTTACGGTTGACCAGTTTT
>JAMKCH010014356.1:0-25147 GCA_023653785.1 Ophioderma brevispina
ATTAGCAATCAGTGCATCATAGTAATCTGTGATGACAAACCGATGGTTTTTCATTTTGTTATTAGTACCTTGTGATTCTCAGTAAACTCACTTGTCCAATTCTTGATGGAAGGTACCAGCTCAAGCCTCATGATAGGACATTGAGGCAACTGCCAAGAAGCATGCAGGAATAGCACCACAACTGCTCACAGCTAATGTTTTGTCTGGTTGCTATACCAAAGCTCACCTGGGGGATTAAAGGCTTTGAAAAGGCTTCAACTTGATAGCTTTCACTAGTGTTCCCGATGGATGACGTCATTACAGATGGTACGTCATTTGTTGCAGTGTTTGATATGGAAGGGCAAAGCCAAAGTACAAATGCCCTGTATGTTGGATTATGATACGTGATTGTCAAAGGGGCAAAAAAAAGACAAGTACCAACATCATCAAGGATAAAGGCCTTGCCACCAGCTACAGAAGCATTCACAGGGATTTTCAAGCATGCCCATTTGCAAGTTTATAGTTGGAAGGCATCATAAATGAAGAGCAGACCCTCTTGGAGCCATGCACCTATGGATGGCTCAAAGACAAACCAAACACAGAGATGCCAATCTTCCGTTTTTAATCGGAAATCCGAATTTTTTACATTTCTGGCGATTAAATCCGATTTTTTCTATATTTTTCAGATTTTTTTACTGTTTCCGATTTTTTTTGTTGATTGTAGATTAGATTTTTTAACGAATTTCTTGTTTATAATAATCTGACTCTCAGACTTGATGCAATCAAAAGTACCTCGGTTATATTAAATAGGTTTGCGTACATCGGCGATTTTGTATAAGAGCTAGCATAATGCAAAGCATGTCACCCTGGCATGCAAGCTTGCTCTATCGGAAAAAATTACCGACGACGAAGTGACAAAAAGAACATGCAAATGTGAATTTACAAGCCTTGGAAACCATTAAAAGGACATCGAGAGAAGTAAAGGACACGTTTCACTAGCCGTTACTCAAACATTGTCAAAGAGGAAAAAGGCGATAACTTTGCGTTTACATATGAAGACAAATTCCTTAGGTAGGGTAGTAAACAGTGTTAATGACGGCAGGTCTTCAAATTTTGAGCCATTGCTGCAATTTGAGGTGAGTGCATGGTTGCACTGCCATATCGTAGCTATAACTGATGTAGTCAGAATTAGACCTTCAGTGACCGTATAAAGTTGAGTATTATTGCAATTTTTTGCTGATGAAAATTATAGATTAGGGTGTGTTAGAATACGATCTGCCGAGTGCCACATGGGCATCCCTGGGCATTTTGAGAAATCCAGATGGCGTCGCCATAATGATAATTATTATATTCAACCCTGTTTATCAAAATATGGAGTTACTAGATATACTATATGATCCAATGAACAAGTGTATGGCACTTTAACATTAAGTCATAACTTCAAATTCAAACTGGAAAGCAATCCAAAATTTTAAATATGCTATTAGAGCAATACTGCGATAAAATAGGACTTGAACTATTATGGTTATGTCATTGGACACAATAAATATATTTCTGATACTTTTAAAATTGTAAACATCGGCTGTCAATTAATAGGGCAGCCAAAAAACGTGAACATCTTCAAAAAATACTTGACACAACTATAGTATTACAGCCGTCATATCGAAATCAATGTGCCAATGACATTAGAAATGTTCCTTGGCTCCCTTACCAACTGTAAACATACATTTCAATTTGTTTTAAAATGCCGCCAAAATCGAAATAAAACCAATATGGTGCAAAGTTTTCAAAATGATATGGATAACAGTTTTTTAACATATATTGACTAAATTTATATTTTGACAATTTTTATTCATCCGGATTACCTGGTATTCCTTGGTTATGATCATAGGTACATTCGAAATTGTTTCATTGACACAATATTTATAGTGAAGGTATATTTAGAAATTGTGTAAAGTGTTTTTTGAGATATTCACGTTTTTGATTGACGTCATTGTGACAACGTCACAAGTATCATAGATACATTTATTGGTCTAAAACATTAATCTAAGTACTTCATGTTAATTTTTATCGCAGGTATTGCTGTTATAGGGCATATTTTAAATTGATTAGATTTGGCTTCCATTTGAAATTTGGGAAGTATGACTTAATTTGTTACAAGTGCCATACACTTGTTCATTGGATCTTCTATAGCTAAGTAAACCCCATTAGTTTGATAATAAGGGTTGAATATATAATTATCAATTATCGACGACGCATCTTGGATTTCTCAAAATGCCAAGGATGCCCAGGGGGCCCCCGCCAGATTTCTTATTTCTACCACACCCAAATCTATTCATTTTCAGCAAAACATGTGTTAATTACTCAAATTTACGCGTCAGGGCCATTAATTGGACCATATCCACCCGACTAATGCCAATGAAAGAACTGCAAAGGAAAAGCCCCAAAGCGTACTTGTATCAATAATCATTATTGTTTACTTTGGCCTTTTAATACCCGAAAGTTGCATTTGATCAAAAAAGCATACTAGTAGAGATTTGACCCAGACTAAGGCTTTAGCCCCATTCTTCATAATTTACAGTAATTTTAACTTCTTTTGGAATGATATTTTACTCTGAGAAAATTGGTATTTCGGTAAGCTCTAAATAGTGCAGAAACCGGCTGGCTTCGAGGGCTTGGCCCCCGACCCCCACGGGAGTTGCACCATGGACCCACAGGGCCCTAAGCGGGCCCTGGACCCCCGGCCGTCGCTTAGGGGCGATACCCCGGTCGCTTCGCTCCCTTCGTTAGCAGTTTTCAGATTTTTTGTCCCCAACTCCCATTGGCATCTCTGTCAAACAAGTCCCAACCAATGATAGTACCAAGTTAATGTTCTAAACCAGTCTTCCAGATGTACATTATTGTGGATGTACAGCTGATCCCTCTGTGATCCGCACAAACTGCAGAATGTTCCTTCGTCCCAGCTGGCTTGGCTATTTTTTTGTGAGAGTAATAGGATAGGTAAATATCCAAAAAGATGGATGAACCGGGCTGCTGATGAAAGCGGTGGAGAGGTTGAAGAGGAAGAACAAGAATAAGTGACAATTTGAAGTGGTTTCATCATTTAATATGAGTATTCATCCATAAGAGTTTAAGACATTAAATTTGAGGTTTTAAGAGCATTCTCACTTATAAAGTTACATTCACTAAGTCATTTGAAACTCTGGACCCTCACACACTAGAATATGAACAGTTAAGGTTAAATCGGCTTCTTGCTGCTTCAAACACACACCCCACACACACAGATGAGGTCCATGGTATGAATTCACAGTGAGAACCAGCTTTTAGAACATGTAACTTATTGACACCAGGCCCGTAGCCAGGGGGGGGTTCGGGCGGGTGGTGCGACGCACCCCCCCCCCCCCATACAAATGCCACAAGGTCCGCTTTATGATATTGAAGGTCTGCTCTGTCATGTTGAGGTCCCTCTTTGTCATGTAAAGTTTGTTCGCTGCCTAAAATTTACAGTGTGTGCCACTTTATAACATATAATGAATAAATGAAAGCACGATTACTACTAATTCATGAACGACATGATTGGGTGTTTTCTCAACGCTGCTATGATGTTATGTCACCTTCAACCCCCCCCCCCCCACTTCTTAAATCCGCACCCCCGACATAAATTCCTGGCAAGGGCCTGTTGACAACTGGACAAGTCCTAACATGCCTAAAGAAAAGTGCCTCTTCTTCATATATATGTTATTTTAGAGTAGGATCAGTGTCATTGGATATATAGGTATTTCAGCAACCACCATGTTTTTTATTTCTATATAACATTTCCCCTAATATAAACGGAAGTGTTTTCATGCAAGCTAAAGACGTAAATTATTCTTTGCCCCAAACCTCCTCAAAACCACAAAAACCAGTCTCATATCTGCGGCCAGAAGTGGAAATATATTTTGGTATGTTGTAGTGGCATTTTGCAAGCCATCTTGGTTTCCATGTAAACAAAGGATTTCAGATGTTTGATAATGAGAGAACATTATTTATTGACCTTGTAAAAACCTAGCCAAAGCCACCAAGACCGACCTTATAGGACCCCAGGGGTGAGGAATGGCCTTCTAATGTCCTGGCGGCCATCTTGGATATTTCCAAAATGCTCAGGTGCTGAGTGGCATCATGCAGATCTGAATCAGCAGGTCTTGAAGAGATAGAAACATCAAAAAAACATTGTGGACAATATTCAGGTCTAACCAGAAATCTGGGTTTGGGCACTAGACTAGAGAGCTTGCTGATGGTGAAGATTTAGAATAAGTGGCTATCATCAAGGCCTGCTACCAAACACTTTACTAAACAAAGATCGATTGAAATGTAGTGCAGCCAACCAATGAAGCCTCAACATCCACAATCCTCTCGTACACGGTAAACACAATTATCGACCACCATGCAGCCGTTTCCTCCAGAAGTATCTTTTGTGAAATTGAAAGGAAAGTACATGGAAAAAGACGGAGAGACGCATTAACTTCCCATATTAAAATAAAAAAGACAGAGCATTGAAAGATCCTGGAGCCTTGAGTATTAGAACTAGAGCTATATCATCCACGAGATGGTCAGGCGATGGAGCTGTTGCAAAAGAGGGGAATTACCCACAGTCAGTCTCGCCACATTCTTTACCTAGAGTACAGCACTTACATAATGTGATACAAAACCTACGAACCACGCCATTGAGACAGAGCAAGATCGTAGAGCTGCTGTGCATAAGAACTGCGGTTCTAAGTTTTATTCAAGACAAAGTTATTGGGCAGAATCAGGTTGTGCTACTGAGCCGCTGTATTTTTTGTACACTATAAAGTTGGAGGAAATGGTGACCCAATCCAGGGTACAGAAGTGAGAAGCTGAAGGGCCCGACTTGAGAGCCATGATATTCTGACTTGATTGCTTTTGCCAAGATATCCAGTGAAAAAGGCGGTTGTATTCCAGTGTAACTAGTCTACGATACCTATGCATATAAGATGGGGTACAAAGACCAAGTTATGAGGACGTGGCCCTGTTTCTTCGTCAAATTATCAAGGAAGTATCAATAGTCAAAATCATTCCTGGCCCTGTAGTTAATGACCATGAGATCAAGTCACCAAGATGAAACTCCTCCCACATTAGAGTAGTAGTAAATTCGGATTGTCCCCTTAACGGGGGTGGCCGGTTTACCTCAAACTACACCCACCCCATATCCAACTCTAGCTGGTACGTATGTACTGAATCCTTCATTGATTCACCTCATCACAAACTTTTCCACCATCCCTCTAGCCCTCTTTTCTTGCATCTTTCAAACAAAAAAATCTCTTGCCCAAACTTGGGGTCACTCTCTTTATCTTTGTGTATCTCACTGGATCCATTTCCCACACCACATTGGAATTTTGCTTTACCCCTCTTCAAACAGATGCCGACATACAGTCTACCGTTTACTAACAACCGCCCCCTCCACCCCGCTCACCATCACATTTGTCTTCCCAGGTTTACCTTCAGACCATTTACTTTCAAATGCTTCTTGCACTTACAAAACTTCAACCCTCATGTCCCAGACCGAGTCATCAGTCATACACATCTCACTATCAAACCTTCTTTTGCAGACTCCATGTAACAACATCAATCACAATTGCACATATTAAACGGCGACAGTAAGCTCATCCACCTCAAACGCCTCGAACAAATCAGCACCACCACTCTAACTCTGTTCTTTGCTCCTTCAATCCATCAACGCTCATTCCAATGCTTCTGGCATTACCTCTGCTCATCGCCACTCAATTACTTTTGTGGTACTCTATCAAATCCATCTCAAAGTCCACACAGCGCATATACAGTTTATTCCCTTTACAAATATAGCTCAATATTACTCTTGCAACCTCTTTAAAAATGAACAATTGCATCTATCGTTCTACTTTCCCTGGCATAAACCAAATTGTCTTGCCATGGAGAATCAACTCAAGCATGTGTTTTCTGGTTGCACGCATTTTCAGTGTCGTCTGAACATGAATTTTTTAATGTACCGACGACATAAATTATAAAATCATTCTGTTTCCCCATAAGCATGCTGATTGCTTTACACTCTCCACATATGCCGCATAAGTCGACAGTACTAACACCTCCCTCCACCCCGCTCACCATCAAGTTGTCTTCCCAAGGTTTACCTTCCAGACATTTTAATCTAAATGCCTTCTTTCCATCCAAAAACTTCAATCCCTCCATTGTCCCATTACCTAGTCATCAGCATACAACCTCTTCACATCCAAACCGGTTCTTTTGCACTTCCCTGTAACCACATCAATCAACAATTGCAAATATCAACGGCGACAGTACCTTCATCCACCTCACACTCCTCGAACAAATCGCCCCCCACTCTAACTCTTGTCATTGCTCCTTCATATCAGCACCGCTCTAACCAATGCCTTCTCGGCAATACCTCTCTGCCTCCATCGCCCACTCAATTACTTAGGGGTACTCTATCAAAATGCCATCTCCAAGTCCACAAAAGCGCTATACAGTTTCTTCCCTTTTACAAAAAAGCTCAATATCCTCTTGCAACCTCTTTAAAATGAACAATGCATCGATCGTTCCGTTCCCTGGCATAAACCAAAATTGCCATCTAATCCACTACCTGCGATTCATTCTATCCTCTCCACAATTGTCATTGCATGATCCAACAACTTTACAACCATATACGCACCACAACTCATTACACCCACTTTCCCTTAAAAAATTGGAACTTACCACACTCACCGCCTACTCCTCCGGCCACCCTCCTCCATCTAACACTCGCGACAAAAAACTACACCATGTGTGGGTGTTCTCTGACTCAAACTCCGCCATCACACTCTCTGACACAACTCCACCATCACACTCTCTGACTCAACTCCGCCTTCACCTCTCTGACACAAAATCCCACCATACACTCTCGACACAACTCCACCATCACACCAAGCCCTAATCCTCCACTCGCAATAATCATATCAACGCTCAGCTCGAGGGTCCAGCAGCCTTTTCCTGTTTTCATTCTCTGATTGCTTACAACAACCATTCTCAATGGTCCTTATTTTTTTTTTTTTTTTTTTTTTTTTTTTTTTTTTTTTTTTTTTTTTTTTTTTTTCACCACACCAGTATACCTTCTGATCCCATCATTTTCCTCATTCATTATACTATCCATATGCTTGTTCCAGACCCCCTATTACCTCATCTCTCTCACTGATATTCAAATTTCATTTCACTTCCTCGTCAGATCCAAGAACTTTGGTTTCATCCTCTCTGGTGATGCACAACTGCTTTATGTCGTTTTGCATCACCAGAGATGGACAAAATCCATGAAAGTCATGCGCCCCACATGGGAGGAGTTCACCTGATGACTTGATCAAGGTGTTAGGGTAAGGGTCAGTAAGGGACCGTTGACTTATTGGAAGCCTCCTTATGATACAATGAAGAAAAAGGGGGCCATGTCTCATAAAAACCACTGTTAGGGACTAGCCATTGTCACCTGGATGAATCTTGGTAAAAGCAATCAAGTCATGAATATCGTGGTTCTCAAGGCAGGCCTTTAGAGCTTCAACACTTTCTGTCAGTCTGGATTGGGGAAGCAATTTCTCCCCAACTCTTGTATGTACACAAACACAGCGATGTAGGAAAGTAGCTAGAAGTACAACCCCATTCTGCCTAATACTCTGTCTTGAAATGACATTTACAACAGCATAAATGTTTTCAAGATGCGTCAGCAGCTTTTACGCTCCTGCTGTCTAATGTTATGGTTCGTAGCTTTGGCTTTATCACGCATTGTGTTGTACTTCAGTACAGGATGTGCGCAGGACTTGTGGTAATTCGCCTACATCTTGCAAACAAGTCCTCGCCTTGCACCCTTCTATGTAGATATCTAGCTCTATGCGTAGTACTACTCGAGGCTCATGATGTTTCACTAGCACCTTAATGTTTTCGTATTTATCCTTAATACCGGGATAGGCCATAGATGCATCTCTTAATCTTCTTTCCAGTACGTTCCTTTTCACTTGTCCACAAAAGATACAATTCTGGAGGGAACAGCTCTGCATAAGAGTTGATAAGTGTGGTTTATGTTTACGTGGGGATTGTGGTGTTGAGGGTTCAGTAGTTGCTACTACTATTTCACTCGATCTGCTTTTTAGTAGTCTTTGTATGCGCCTTGAGAAACCATCGTTTCTAATCTCACAGCGAAGGCCTCTCCGGAAATGGTGATTACAGACATCACCTACGCGATAGGGGAAATATGAGGTTCAATGATCGTCTATCACGCGACGGTATGTACCGGAGCCATCTTGTCAGTAGCGGATCCCCTGACTTTAATGAGCGGCATGAAATGTAGATGCTCATACGACCCATGTAGAGCATCCTGTGTTTCCTGGAGGGCGTTATACCACAGTACTTCTCTGCTTTGCCACACCTTCCTAATTACTCTACTATCATTTTGGCATGGTTTATCCACTGCTAAACTGTTAATGTTACGATTGTTAGTTCATCAACACCAGTTCTAGGCAATCCTACTAAAACTACTTCATATGTTCTGCACATAGAAAAAAACATAGTAAATGTAGCAATACCAATTACATCTGAATGTCAGCTGAGCTCCTTTTACATTGTCAAACATGAAGAATAGTTATTTTTTTTTTAAATTTTTCAGCTTTTTAATGTATCCGACTGTTTAAATCATGAAAATAACCCTCTAAATACTATCGATTTCTCATCTCAAAATTACCCCCAAAATTTGTGTCCTTGTTTTCCCCATGGCGTCTAGTTCAAAAGTTTATCGATTTTCGTCAGAATCCCAGATTGCCGACAAAGTGACTGTACATATTTGTCATCTTCTCTTGAAAGGACAACAGGTACTCTCAAAGAAGTGGTTTGTATTTGTATTTCTTTTTAAATAAAAAGTTGAAGCGACCTATTTTTTTCCAAGGAATAAAATCCCCCGGAATAACATAGAAGCTATTTATACATACCCTGCATTGTCCTATGCTATCATAGAGGTAATATATAGAGAAGGAGGGTGCTCCCCACTCTAATACTTTCAAGTGGTTAAAGCCTCTTACGCATGTCCCAGTGAATGACATGTCCACTTGAAGACGCGCTTAAAGATGGCGTGATGTCTGTGTGTTATGCCGCCTCTTGAACTGCCGATTGATCACGCTTATCAAAATCATATCGGAGAATTGACCCGGCGTGACCTACGCCGGAAGTCTTGAGAAGAGATATTTTCTGCAGTCTTCCCAGGGCAGCATCGCTTTCTTGCGGCCGGGAGAAGGTTGGGGGTTGGTGATGCGAGGGTAAGGGAGGAAGGTTGGGAGCAAGGAGATTTTAAACTCTACTACACTGTTGTTGCTGGGGCTGTCGCTGGCCTCAAACCCGATGTTCTGTACGTTCCGTTAACATTCTACAATACAATTCTTCACGTCATATCTACGCAAGTTGAAGACAATAGGTACCATTTTTCATAGCGCCATAATTATATTTTTGGCGGGCCAACCGGGGTTTTTTTTAACACTTTAAAACGATGTAGAAAGAGTTCAGAAGTTCATGAACTAAGTTGTAGCGCTGGCCAAGCAGGGCCAGTATTTTTTTTAGGGCAAAGAAAAATGACCGAAGCACCATGTTTCTGCTGTAATTTTCTCATTCAGCTCTTTTGGACAGCACATTATTTCATGACACGATGTGTGCTTAATGAAAGCTTATGACTGATATTAACTAAAGTCTAAGCTGAAATATCATCAAATCGGAACATCGCTGAAATCCTACCTTCACCTGCCGGATAAATCTCAGTCCTGGGCCATGTTTTGTTTATAAATCGCGGTGGTGGTGGTTGCATTGTGGGACAATTTCACTAGTATAGCCCGGAAAATCAATTCGCCGCGATCGATATTGCCCATTCATTGATATTGGCTCAGAACGAACATTGAATATCAGCTGGCTAGGTGCAACTCTCCTTCTATTATATACCTCTATGCATATATAAGATCAATGTCCTTCTACTGTCAAAGAGCGTGCAATGTTTTGGTTTTTCCTCATGTAATTTCTGCACGAAATAATCAATATAGACATTTATAGAGTTGAATGGTATTTATGGGCTTTATTACCTAATGCATGGGCTAATTGATTTCTTTCATTTCCAAGTTTAACACCAAGGATACACCAACGTTTTTACACACCTATTCTTAAAATGGAACATTCCTGAAAAAGTTTACGCTCATTATGAATTTCGGCCTGTTCCGATTCTTTGCCGATTGATGGCCAAAATCGGCAGAAATTGAAAAGAATTAGGTATGAAGAAATACTTTTCAGCATGCCTTCAAATCTGTGGGTAATTAGATAAGACCACTTTTCTTCACAATTTTTTCCGCGACCCACTACATTCTCCAATATTATTAAAACCGAGGGTCTAGCTAATTGAATGGACATTACTTCTTCTTTGTACTCGGCTTCAAAATGCTACTAGTGCCAAACTCTTTCTCCGATGCGATGAAAATGGTCAGAAGAACCACTGACCTAAGGCGTATATGGGGTGCACACACGATTTGTGGGTCAAAGGTCGTGTGGGCTGATTAAAGGAGCATTTGTTCGGAACTATCTAAATTTTCCTTCTGCTTCCACAGATAAGTGTCTATGAGCACCAGATGTTTCAGAAGACCACTGACCCAAGACCCTTTTGGGGTTTACAACAGATTGGTGTCAAAGGTCGCATGGGCCAATTAAACGGGCATTCGTCGGAACTCAATTCCGCTTCTTCTTTCTTCTCCTCTTCTGCCACAGAATTGGTGCTTATATGATCGCCAGATGTCCGAGGAACCACTGACCCAAGGCCCCTATGGGGTGTACCCGTTTGACCATAGGGGTCACGTATGGTCAATAGCTGTCATTGTGCTAACCCACTTTTGCGTCTTCCTTCCCACAGTTTTATGGCTAATCGATGAACACTCGGTCATAATGATTGTTCCGTTCGTGAAGCGGGCCCATATGGGGTGTCACAGATTTTTTGAATTCGAATCTTTAGGGTTCAAAGGGCTGTCTCTCTCTAACCCCGGGTCTTAATATTTCAAAATGCTACTAGGTTACACAGTTAGCTTGACCTTGACCAGACCTTCATCAGAATAACTCCTGAACCGAAGCGCCATACAGGTGTTCACGTATTTGGGTCAAAGGTCACACAGGGGTCATTTAGTCAGTTGCCTTAACCCGCCTTTTCGCTGGTTGTGCCATAAATCAATTGCTGTAATCACTAGACTTGGTCAGAAGACCGCTGACCCAAGGCCCATATGGGGTGTTCACAGATTTTGGTCAAAGGTCCTATTGGCCGATTCAGGGTCATTCCTTTGGAAAATCTTACCTACACACCGCACATATTTTTCTTCTAAGAAATTCAAAGGTGCACTTCTGTTTGGTTGGTGACTATACAAATGACATAATATAATTTGCATATTATAATCCCCCTACTCTAGTGTTGTTAACTCATGTAATTAAAGGACACTATTGTCATCCCACCCCACCACTAAACCTCTCAAACCATTAGCCTACTCTGCAAGACCCTCTTTTTGTTTATAGTAAAACAAACCCGGGCAAACCTTGCCATGCTACCGCGCCAGAGGAAGTTCCATGTTTTTTGGATCAGAAAGGATCTTGCGTTTTGTGACTGCCCTGTTTTACAAAAAATAATGAAAATACCCTCAATATGCAGTTTAAACCACAAGAAAAATCCAAAGCTCTGTTTTTTTTCTGAGTACAATAAGATCAAGTTACAATAATTTTAAATTTTATATTAACATCTATATAAAGTAAACAATTTTGTAATGTGGACATTGAGGTTTCCTTCTGCACTTTAAAGCTCACATGCAAAGCCTTGTTTTATGTTAAAGCTAAAAATATAAGGAGACAAATAAATGCCCAGTTTTAAATAGTTTTTCACTATTCCGTAAGCAGTTTTGAGCAATAAAACATAATACCAAAAAGCAACCCCCAAAACAAACAGTTTGAAAAAGCAAAATGATTGCATCGTCGGACATGTCAGTGTGGAGAGTATCATCCATTTCAATTAGTGTTGCCAGCCGTAATTTAAGTTGAACTTTTGGCAGCATTTAAAAAATTGTGTTTTTGTTTTTTTAAAGGGAAACTGCGATGTTGTTACAAATTTAAGTTCTTATTGATGTTTCGTTTAATTTGTTAAATGGCAGTAAAATAAAGTCCACAACGAAAGCGAATGGTCACTACTCGAATCGCATGATTATTGTAGGAAAAATGACACCACATAGTGCTGCTAAAAATTGCTCTGCTACCACTGTTTATGAAACCGGGGATGGTGGAACAGGAGAGAAGAGTTGTGGTATGAGGTTGGATTCAGTGAAGGAGTTTCACCTCCTAGTGGGGCTCAGTTGGGGATGGTGGATGTCGAGTGGCATTGACAGCTAGAGTGAGGTATGGATGGGTAAGTTTTATGGAATGTGGGGCGTTGGCGAAGCAAGGGAAAGATATCCTTGAAGATGAAAGGAATGTTGTAGTTAAGAGTTGTGGTAGATCAGTGATGCTGTATGGAAGTGAGACGTGGTGTCTGATCGAAAATCGAGATGGGGATTCTGAGAGGAAGAGAGAGCAATGATGAGAGCGATGTGTAGGGTGTGAAGTTGATGTACAGGATGATACTGAGGATTGATGCAGATGTTGGGTTTGGAAGTGTACGTGGTATGGGCATGTGTTTGAGGAGGGATAACGAGCATGCTTAATAAGGGCTTTGAGTTCGTGTTGGCGGTTTGAGGATGAGGGACGTCCAAGAAGACATGGAAGAAGCAATGGAGGAGGAGAGTAGGAGGTGGGGGGGGGTTGAGGATGAGGATGCATTGAATGGGGCAAATGGAGGGATAAGGGCGGTTGCTGCGTAATGTGAGGTGAATCCTCCACCCCCGTTGACGGGGATAAACCCGTATCAGGCCGCGCAGTTTTTTTTTATACGGGGTTGTGCGGGTCTTCGAAAAATGGACTTTTTGGTGAAAAAATGGACCTAACCCCCTAACAATGGTCATTTTTGGATAAAACATTTTGAACTCTCCATCACCAAAATTGGACTTTTTTCGTCATCTTTTCTCTAAATTTTTGACTTTTTTATAAATAATCGGCAAAAAGTGGACCTTTTTCCCCCTTTTGTGGATTTGGGGGGTGCGACAGCACCAACTGTAAAATGTTGCACTACATTTTAATACCTTCAGAAACAACAGTCCACATAATGAAAGTTTTAAGTAATTAGCAGATATACATATGAATTTTCCGTTTGTGTATCAGAACTTTGGACGATATTGTTGGGTTGACACACCAATGTCGATGTCTGTTGTTATTTATGAGAAAATGAGAATGCTCGAGTGTGATATAATGTTCATGTCCCTTATTTCATGCTTTAAAAAACTGCCTCTTAATATGATTCAGATATACCTTGTTAATCGAAGGTTTATATTATTGTAAAAGTATATACTGGTCGGTGGCGGTATGCAGTAGGCTCCCAGTCGTTTCGTACTTTGTGGTAGACAACGTATAGAGCTGTATAGCACACAGGATAGCATGCTGTACTACGATGTATACACCCTCGGCTATCGCCCACAGCCCAAGTCTCCCGGAAACACCTTTAGATTCGCATCTTTGGCTTCGCCTGTGTCCATGCCATATGCTCTACCTGGGTGAGAGACGTAGCAAAAAACGGGTAGGCCAAGATCCAAATATCCATGGTTGTAGAACTGATTTTATAATAGAATCAAGAGTTTATCAGCCAATAATTGCCAAATGTACTAGTACCTGCTTCATTTTTGCTGTCTCGTTGTACGAGGTATTAGGTTGATTTTTAGGTCAAAGCCGAAGAGATTCGGGAAAAGATGCCTTGAATTCATATGCATTTTCACGTCTTAATCGCTGTCAAATTCTCAAAGAACTCCCGACCACCCGACGATTTCTTAACTACCTTTGTGGCTTGTGTAATATTTTATTTGAATTCTAACATCTTTCCTTCTTGAGTGATGGATTTGAATAATCATAATATGTTTGTAAAATAAGAACTTGGCAGGGTTTGTGTGCCTTTACCCTTTGCCAATGCATTGTTTACGTAACACATCCATCCGGGTCTTTTTGTTCGAGCCGATCCGCCTATGACGTCAGCATCAATGCGCCCAATTTCCATTTTGTAACGTTCAGTCAAAGATAGACCAAATACCAACTTTAACGTTAAAAGTAAGTGATTGAATGATTCATTTGCTGCGAGTTTTAACTTTATAGAGTTAAATGGTCATGAAGAAATTAACTTAAGATTCATATAGTAACATTGTCTTTTGCATGGAGGTGAATGATACTAAGCCATAATGAGTTCCCTCTACACTCTACAATATGAAAAATCAAATGGCAAAAAAGAAGGTGTCCTTTAAAACCGAGTGAAATTCAGCATTGATGATGCATGTTGAATATAGCTTAGACAGCAATAGATACTTACACTTGTTTTACATTGTATTTATCATACAGAGAATAGGAGGAGACATGAAAACATCCACATTGCCGCTTTTTTTTGTTTTCCCTTGATCTAAAACCAGTTCTTTGTAGCAACAAACCGTTCCGTAATTTTCTTCTTAATGCACTTCAAATAATGACTATTAACCATGACCAACAATGAATTTTTACATTACTTTTATTCTCCAGGTGTAACAAGATGTATGTTGGAGGATGTATTACTAGCACTGACGCTCTTGTGCCAACTAGCTATCAAGCCATGGGTTAATAAGACTATATTTTTTGAATTACGTACATGAATATACTATCTATCAACGCCGCACCGAGATGTTGTTCATCATGTAGCGCCGAATGTCCCTGTTTGTCATAGGTTGGGGATGTCAGAATGATCCCTGCTTGATGTCTCGAGCAATCACATCAATGAGTTAAAGGGGCGACGACCCCTGTTGTGGCATGGTCAAAAACCCATTCACAACATGTGACGTCTGAACTACTTGGTCAATCGCACGATGACAGTGACCTGCAAATCTTGCACGGCGTTGGGCAACATAAGATGAAATTGGAGGATATCTCCCTATATCTGAGCTTTGGTCTTGTGCTCGCGCAGGACTAGTTTTGTACTCGCATAAGAAGCTTGTTGTAGGTGCCATCCAGTCTATCCTTAGCTCTTTCTTCATGGTCCAGGTCTCGATCCATATACCGATACTCCTCTACACAGGCTCTAAAAACTTCAGCTTGGTTAAATTGGAGATACCAGATTGCCATAAGTGGTGTAGTTTATTGCAGGCATTCCAAGCTGTCCTTTGCGTGACACGGAAGCTTTCTTGTGTCTGCAACATAGGAACCCTAGATACGTGAAGTCCTTGACCTCTTTGAGTTGCTACCACCATCTGCGGTGCAGATAGGTTGATGATCGACTTCCTCATTGACAGTCATATAATTCAGTCTTCTTGGCGTTTAGATGTAGGCCGCCTTTGTCTGCCGCATTCTCAAGTGATGTTAGTAAGTCTTGTGCACCACAAGTATCTCTTCACTGTTAGAGCGAGTCTCTGCGTATTCAAGGTCTGTGAGATGCTGACCATATGACGTCTTGAACGCTTGGGTTTGATGGTGAGTCCTTTGTCGTTCATGATGTCCAGACGCTGTCTAATGATGTGAATCACCCACGACTACAAAGAGATGGGAGCAGAGTATCTCCTTGGGGATCAGTTAGTTGTTAGGAACAATCCTTGTGCCATCCATGGTCTGCACAAACTATATGGGTTATCATACTTGATGGCAATTGCCTTGACCGTCTCCTCTCTGGAACCCGTAGTTGGCGAGAATAGTTGCAGCATTACATCCTAGCACAATACAAAACAAACACTTTAAACAACATAAAAAATATACGAGCAAGTAACTCCAGGATGAGTGAATGGGTAATAATGGTCCAGCCCAAACAAAATAGATGGCCCACCCTCATTTTTAAAAAATAATGAATCATGATTCAGATAATTATTTCATTTTGAAGGCATAATGAAGGGAGAAAGGAAACAAAAAGCCTAAGTTAGGTAGAACCTAACACCTATCGATAATATCGATCTCTCCCATCCACCCCTGTGCTTGATCAGCTTATTTTGGCAGAGCGTCATGGCTAGTATACGAAGGTCAACCTGTTTCGAATCCAGCCAAAGCGCACAGGTTTTTTTTTTCCACAGTAACGTAATGCTGGCCATCTCCAGATAAGATGTAATAAATCTACAATGATCACAAAGTCAGTTGCCCTTTCCTGAACGGGCATGGTGGGGATATTACCACAGCAGATTCCTTCTGAGTGTCTGGTGTTATTTTCTATTTTGGTTGTTGCCAGTTTTTTTTGTATCTATTTTCATGCTTGGCCAATTGCAGCCAAACCTTGATCAGAAGAACCACTGGCCCAAGGTTCATAAGTGGTGTGTCTTCTGATTAGTCAGGAGGTTTTAGGCGAATTAGAGTCCATTCGTTTTCCCACCACAAATCAAATTCTACGATCACCAATTTGTCATTTAAGCACGACCAAGACCCATATGAGGTGTACCCATAGAAGAGAGAATAAAAGGCTAGAGGCTAAACGCGGATATTTACCGCCCAAGCCCTTACAATAAAACTTCAGGGCTAGCAGTGATGTGCTAATCCGAAACAGCGAAAAATCAAAATTCATATTTTTATATTTTTGTTAATGGCATGGCTATGCGAACATTAAACTGCCGTGGTGGCTTGAAATCCGTGGATAAGAGGCAAGACAGTACTTTTTATCGATTCTGTAATTTCTATTACGTGCGTATCGAAATTCCGACTTGTGATCAAAAAAACATTCCAGTGAATACCAAGATTTTCAGCGTTGATATTGTGCACCATGATCGATACAGTTTGACTCAAAAAAACCAACCAAAAAATTGTTGTCTTGTTCATTCTGTACTGATGTTAAACCACAATCAGCTGTTTGAGTGAAGAGTTGGAAGACGCCGTCACTGTATGTCTATTGCGGAGACGGTATGACAAATTTTTCAAATACTTCATTTTTTTACTATTTTTGGTGGTTTGTTTCTACATTAAAGCAGTTATATGGAATGCTAAACACTTATCCCTGATTTATAAGTAAAAACATGCATTTCCACATTTTTTCGGATTCTCTCGCATTATCGCTGTAATCCCTTTAAGACGGAAAATGCACTTTATCATTGATTTTGCAGGCGAACACTCCCTATAAAATATCCTTAGATATCCAAGAACATGTCTTGCGTGTGGTCTGTTAGCCTTGTTCAAGGCGCCCTACCAACTTCAGTCACTGGTTCACACGTCTGATACAAATAATGTCACAGATCATATTAGGCAGAAATCATTCAAGGAGTGGAGCATATTCCCCCTCCCTAAAACTAAACAAATAGCAATACCATGGCAAAAATTCATTTTATCAAGCACCTAATTTGATGGCTCTAATTCCACCTAGCCTATGTTCCATGCTTGCAGCCTTCCAATAGCAAGTTTAATAAATTCCACTCAGGCAGAGTGCCTTGTTCTATCTGTAAGCTTTTTCTGCATTTGCCAAAAAAATGATATGAGTTTTATACAGGGAAGATTAAAGCCACAAAGCAATTAGAACAAGGCTGTCGCCCTGAGTAGCATAGCCACTGCACCTGACTACAATAGGTATTTTTGGTTTTATACCCAGACTAGCAAGCTCCTAGATCCAGTGTGCATAACATACCTCCAAGGAGTATATCAATTATTTTTTTTTTATTGAATCTTTCTCTAGACAGGGTAAGGCCAAAAAAAAATGTTTGATTGTCCTCATCCGACCGACCCTAATTTTGGAAATCAGGAAAATGTTTTTTTTTACTGTGCAAAAGAATACCGACCCTAATTTTGAAAAATTCCTAAAAAGGTTTTTTTTTTCAATTTTAACTTTCTGAAATGTAAAAAAGATGATGTTTAAACAGTTTCTTAGCATGTTAGTTGGGTTTCATAATGTACAAAGATGCATTTTTGAGTAAGAATCAACTTGATTTTTAGTGTTTGATTAACTTATTGATACAAACAAACATGTTTCAATACAGTTTGCTATTGACATTAAAAAAAAAGAAAAAAGTTTTTCCGACCGACCGACCCAACTCTAAAAAGTCATCTATGGACAATCAAACAATTTTTTTTTTGCCTAATTGACAATAAATGTCAGTAAAAAAACTCGAAACTGCGACCTTTGCAAGGTCGCGAGGTAAGTTACGCTCCCTATTACACCCATCGAATCTGTGTCCTCAGCTTTGCTCAGTCATGTCAGTACAAACCCTCAGAAGGAACACATGGATTCGAGCCATGTAGGCCCCTATGACATATGAATCATGTTTCATCAATCATGTTTCATGGGAACGTATTGGATGGGACGAGATCGTCAGGGGATGAGACTGTTGCGTGCAGGGGACGAAACGTACTAGATACATGCTTAGTATACATACACTCAGTGACTGTTGTGCAGGGAGTCTACAATAATCATCGAACTCGTTGAAATCTACTGTAATATCAATAGAACATTTATATTACAGCTTCCGTCACAACCTGTAAAGTATCAAAACGTTACATTTGCCACCTTGGATCCTTTAGTAGAGCAAAATATCAACAAATATTCACAGGATCATGTTCCACGTTTCCCATACATGCGCGCTGACATTGTATTGTGTAAATCGTTGGTACCTGAATCCCGTGTTTGGAGAGCAGCACCTTGAATTAAATTACATATTTGACCCCTGTGGCAAGATCAAAGGTCAGATGGAAAAAACATGTGATAAGTTTTGTAGCCAGTCACCCACAGATGCTTTTGACACAAGTTTGGTTTTAATCAGATGTAGCATGTGGGAGAAGAAGCAAATTGTGAGAAGAAGAGGAGGAGGAAAGAGGAAAGAAACGCCAAGAACATAGTAAGTTACGTGGCTGCCCCGCGTAACTTAATTAGCAAGTTTGTTGATTCTTAGCAGACAGCCTTGAACAAGGCTAGTGGTTTGTTCAGAAAGTGTACCGTCGCAAAGAACAGGCACAATGTTTTTTGCAGATTTCCAAAATGGCTTCCAAAATAGCATGGGCCTGAGCATGTTCGTAGTTGCTATGACAAGTGTCACGTATTTAACACAGTAGTAGTGCACAGTTGTAATATTTTAATTAGTGTGGAACTTTGACCTTGGTAAGTGCGAAAACAGCGTCCGCCTGCTCGTTTGTTTGTATTATTGGTAATCAGTGAAAATAAGTGTTTTCGTGTTCATTCTAAAGATTTAACCGGGAACAGTCCAGAGGCCTTGGTGTACACAGATTGGGGTCAAAGGTTATGTGGATAGATTAAAGAGGCATTCTGTAATTTTGGTTAGGTTGACTGGTTTTTGTATCTCCTGCCCAAATGCTTGGATCAATTGCAGCCAAACTTGATAAGAACCACTGGTTCAAGGTTCATATGTGTGTATACTCCGATTGTGGTGAGAGGTCATGTGGGCCTATTAAAGGGGCATTCTTTGAAATCTATCCATTTGTTTTCCTGCCACAAATCAAATGATCATCAGATTTGGTAAGTTTTAGCAAAGCAATGGCCCAAGGCCCATATGATGTGTACACTGTTTGGTTCAAAGGTTATGTAGGTGGAATAAAGGGGCATTCTGTTATTTTAGTGTAATTTGTTTTCTTCTGCCCAAATGCTTGGGACAATTGCAGCCAATCTTGATCAGAACCAATACTGGCCCAAGGTTCATATGTGATGTGATCAACCACAATGAGTCGGAAGTCGTAAATATTGAGATATACCCAAGCTAAGGAGAAATGTTTTTGTTTTCTATTGTTTTTGCCACCCTTCAACTGATTATCTTTGGATTTAATTGGTCATTTCAATGTGGGTTTCAGCAAAATGTAGCTTTTTAAATGGTGGAAAAGTATAAATTGAATCTGACCAACTTCAGACTCATTTTGCTTGATCACATCACATATGTTGTGTACTCAGATTGTGGTGAGAGGTCACTTGGGCTGATTAAAGGGGCATTCTTTGCAAATCTATCACTAGTGAACTAATTTGTTAATTGTGGTAGGATGATGAAACTTGGTGGGTGTGGTTAACTTAAATCATTTTAGTTTCATCTAGCCGACCGCCTTTTAGGCGCTCAAACCTATCCACTAGATTGTGACATTCCCTAACAGCTCCTCTATTTCGTTTGGGTCGGCAAGGCAATAAGTATCTTGCCCAGGGACACAAACATGTTGACCACAGTGGGGCTCGAACTCACAATTTTAACAGTCTAATGATCACGAGTCCTGTGCTTTTCCACTAGACCACACATGCTCTCAGACCATCTGGAGTCATCCAAGGTCAATCAAGGCCAAATCAATCTAAATGCTTGTTTGGTCATGAAACTTAGTGAGTGACTTTTTTTGTCTTTATTTAGTATTTGTTCAATCTCAATTGACCCTTATGGAGTAAAGTACCCAAAATGGTTATACAATAGCACATTATGGCAACATACATTACATGGTTGTGAAGAACATACATTACAAACTCTACACTTTAAAACACTTGATAAAAAGTAATACCATCAGTGCAACAATGTACTGACCCCACTGCACAAACCCACAATCTGTTCAATACTTAGACTTGACAAGATATTTTGATCTAAGGGCAAATGATAACCATTCAACAGACAGTTTTCTACTAAACAAAAACAAATATAAAATTGTACTAAAAAATTAAAAAAGGTTGACAGTAAAAAATTTGGACCAAACTAGCAAGAGAAGAATACAGAAAATTGAAAAAAAATTAACAGAAAAAAATATAAAATGAAATAAAGTGATTACTTAAATTGGTCATGAAAATTTGAGGCAAATTTTGAAAGTTTTTTAGCTTGTTAATATTCCAGTTAAAGAGTTCAGACATCTTAGAAATGTTTGGACGGATAACATAACAAGAATAAATGAATTTTAGTCTATCAGACGTAAAAGCATTGCATACAAAGAGATAGTGATTCTCACCACCGATATCATGTAATGGACAAGAATTGCAGTGTTTGTCAGTGTCTGAATTACTGAAACAATGCAAGTTATTAGGAAATTTAATATGGGAATCACACCAATAAATAAACTAGGTGTAGCAGACGACGTCAGTGCCGAGACAGTGTTGGGATCCGAAATATGGCCCTTTGCCTAAATGAAGAGTCACAAAATGTTGATAAGTTTTCATGCATCACATATAATGGATATGGCCCAAGCCTTGTTGAGTCAGGCAAGTCGGGTCATGATAAACTTGAATGTTGTCTGCAATGTGTATAAGCATCAATCTATACTCTAGAAATCAATTTGAGCCGATTTAAGAAGTTTGCAAGTAGATTTTGTGAGTTTTAGGTGCCAATATTGAGATCGAATCAGTTCCTAGCCTAGGCTTGATCACTCACTTTTTACTCATGACATGACTCACAATGTGGCCATATACACAGTCACTGTTAGTGATCAAAATTTTGCAGTCATGCACTCTTGTATGTGTACAATGTGTACTCTATTCATTTCGGAAATGCTCACATTCAAGAGGGGCAGGCCTATAGGCATAGGTATAGTATGTGGGCACATTTCAGTAACATGGGGGGGGTAACCCACACTGTTGGGGTGCATCAAGTTGCATACAAGGCTTTCCATGAAGAACTAGACCTCTAGTCTCAGATGACGTTTCACACATTTGCCATACTAGCGGGAGGCCCGCGCTTCGTGCGGGCTCCCGCTAGCTGAGTGAACGGGAGCGATCACTGCATGGAAGCGATCACAGAAACGGAAGCGATCACTGAAACAGAAGCGATCACGGAAGGAACAGTGTCCTGTCTTTCCTTCGCATTTTTAACTTCGTAAAGTTTGCACTCGCACCTCCAAGTCTCACAGGTTCCTATTTTTTTCTTTAATCACTCCTACCCTGTGCCGGTACTCTGTGTTCCAGCACTTCGTATTCTATTTTTGTTCTCATAACTCCTCAATCCCCAGTATAGTTCTATCATATCAAATCTCCAACACATATGTCAAAAAAATCGGGTCAGCCGGTGAGCGAAGCCACCCGGATTATTTGTAGGTAGTAGGCCAACATTATACACGTCTACAAAATCATAGCCACCCCACTAATTGAGGGAAAATTAGTCATGCCCCCCAAAAAAAAGGTCCTGGGCACGCCACTGAAATTAATTAAAGCTTAATGTAATTCTTTTGTTCTATTTTTTTTTCTTACTAACCCTTCATCACCCGAGGCCCTTATCGAACATACCGTCTTCTAATCTCTCTCCTCGCTCTCGTTCTTGCGCTCCCCCCTCTCTCTCTCTCTCACACACACACACATACACACACACACACACACACACACCCATAAATAGTAAATATATAAATACTCTTATCGTAACTCCCCTGTGTCGATTTACATTACTGTCGTGCAAGGAACGTTGAAGAATAAACTTACTAAAAGTGTGTGTATTGTTCCGTGTCCGTCAACTCTCCGGTGCAACTTTGACCGGTACACCATGCAGGCGCCATGCAGGGACAACTCCCCGTGCCCTCACATTTCTGTCGTGCAAGAAACGTTGAAGAATAAATCCATGTTGTTGAAGCTCAAACTTTCCCGTGCAACTTTGACCGGTCAGCCGTGTAGGGGCCATGCAGCGGCAAGCAAAGCAAACTATTTGCCTCGGTTGCTGCAACAAAAAATAATGCGTACACACCCGTAGCAACTCGCCTCTGCGTACACACACCCATAGCAACGCGCCTCCGTCGCAGCACGCAGTCCACACGCTAGTGTTACAACACAGAACTACTGTCGGGTGAAAATTGCGTTGTCACAACGTTGCGTCAGTGATGGAATTGACCGTTTTCTGTTGTTTTTAATATTTTTTCCTTGGTAACGTTATCGATTTTGAGAAAAGCTCTCTGGCAAGAGACTTCCACTATGTAGAACTATAGGTTGTGAAAATTTGGCGAATGTTGACGAAAAACTGAAGGCGTGATCTAGGGACAAACATATATACATACATGGATTTCTTGAATTATAGTAAGATGCATGATATGGGACTGTGCATGAATCCCGAGCATTGTCTCACGAGGATCATGGGGTAACTTTCATGACTTTGGAATGATTTCAGTGCAAAGAAAATGGAAATGCTTGAGCCACAAGTTTAATGGATTCATTCTTTAGTCCTGCATTATATAAAAACCAATGACGAGCAAGATTCTGATTAAAATAGACCTTCCGATCAACATTTCAAGGCAGCACACACTTCTATCCATGTGATGTGATGTGATTGATTGGAATTCTATTTCAGTGAGTTAATCACAGAAGAAAAGTTGTACGAATGTGTTAATATTCACCAAAAATACTAAAAAATTGCAGAATTGGGTGCTTTGTTTTAGGCCACTTGGGCGAAATACACCCCAGTTAATCGAATTGGGTGCTTTTAAGGTCTCTCCTCTGCTGGAATCTGCCCAATGGGTGAATTGGGTGGATATCTTTTTAAAAGCACCCATTTCATGTATATTGGTGCATTTAAATCCCATTTTGATAGAATATGGTCTTTTGTAGTGCTTCCTCCGCCATCCTTCTGAACCAGATCATTTCTTTCACAAAATGTGCTATCTTCAGCAGATAGCAAAAATAAGAACATTGCTGCAGATCAGTTTTTACTCATTTCTGGTCTTCATATTTTGGCTACAACGGTTCGTACTGATAGAATAACATTCAATATTATGAAATTATGTGTCTTCAGAAATTTTCCAGTCTCTTCAGGAATCACACCACTAAATAAACTAGGTGTAGCAGACAACGTCAGTGCCGAGACAGTGTTGGCATCCGAAATATGGCCCTTTGCCTAAATGAAGAGTCACAAAATGTTGATAAGTTGTGTCTTTAAATGAAATTTGAAATTAACCATATTGTGTGGACTTGGGGAGTTATTTAGTGGTGTGATTCCTACAACTACATCTAAGTTTGCAGAGTGCAGTTATCTCTATGATCTAAATTGTGTACATTTGTAGATAATATTCAAGTTTTAATTGTCCCCGCTCCGTCCGTATGTCCGTCCATAGAAAAATGTTAAACGTGGAACATTTGGCCATATCTTTTTTTTTTAGATGAGCTAGAGTAGCCAAAACTGGGGTATATTGCAGGATGACACAATCCCCTATCTACTAACGATGTGATTCATTCTTTCCAAGGTCCTCCCCAGGATCTGTCAGGGGGTGGAGGTGTCAAGAGAGGAGCTGGGTAGCAAAAAATTTGGTATATTATATGAGGGCACAAGCCCCTATAAACCATTTAATTCATCCCCCCAGGGCCCTTTATCCTGGTCTGTCAGGAGGTTGTGGAAATGTCAAAAAATTATTATGAGCGCTAAAACGAGTTGAAGAAATAAATCTGTGTTTTGTCTTGCCTAGCATATATGTGATAACAGTCGTTTAAAAACTGTATTCAATTTTAAGATGTGGTGCGTGTGTCCCAAAAAAAAAAAAACCGGGACCTGACCGTTGTTCGACAGGTTTCTGGCCAAAATGAACAGTAGCAAAACTGTTAAGATATGTGGCGTCCTATGTTCCAAAAAGAATTGGTGTCCAACGCTTTCTCGTGGTACAAAAATGATGTAAAAAATATACCAAATATAGTATTTACTTTGCCTTTACGAGATCAAGTTTTATTGTTATTCCGTTATACAACGAGTCAATCGGTGTGTTCATTTCACCCGCCTTGGAAGAGCTAGGAAATACAAGCACGATTGTTCCATCGGGCTGGCCATATAACAATGGCAATATTGATTGATTCCGCAGCAATCACACAGAGAAATTGGGCCTGAAAAAACATGTTGACTATATTTTTGTGTGATTTGCGTGCGATGACCGTTTCGTTTGTTCCCGTCATCATTTGGAGGGATTATGGGACAAAAGCGTAACTTGATAAAACTGAGAAAACTCAGGAGCTGTACGTTTCCATAGAAGAAGGAGGGGGCGTAGGGGGGAGGGAGGGGCGGTGGGTATTTTGTGGCAGGTCTTTAGCCCGACTTTGCATCTAAAATGTGTATCAGTTTTGTTGAAAAATGACAATTTTCCATTACTAATCAACCAATCACCGACTTAGCATGCTGTGTAGACAATATATCTATCTGAATTA
>JAMKCH010014357.1:0-70016 GCA_023653785.1 Ophioderma brevispina
GTTGAAATAAGGATAAGGAAATGGCTCCTTTAAATTTATACCTGACTATTTAATTCCCATTCACAACCTAATTGGTCAAATTTAATAATCAGGTATTGCCCCTTTAAAACCACATTGCTACAACAAGTACTAAACACTGGGCAGCACACTCAATTATCCAAAATCTTGTTGGTGGATCGATCAGGCCCCAAAATGCCCGTATATAAAATTTAACAAAAAATAGGGTAAATCCCTTTAATGCCAATTTCTACCATTGATAATTTTGTATACACTAATTAGCACTTTCAAACTTGTATTTGAGTATAATGGCAGGTATATTTATGTTTATTTTACAGTTTGTAAGATCTCATGCTACCAATTCAATTATTGAAAAAAATCAGCGTATTCCACTTTAAAACGGAATTGAAAGTCTGAGTTCAGCACAAGTTAGCACATTCAAATGCACATCTTGACTGCAATTAAGAAAACCTAGTGTATGACCATCAACAATGCCAGAATAAACATTTATTGAGAGACCTAAGGCTCTACAAAACCATGTCTTCCAATTCTGATCCTTTTAAAATGGTTTAAAAGTTATTCCCTGTAAACTGAGATCTGAGTGGAATTATACTCCCCCAAATAAAACTTGCAAAGTTCTGACTAATAATTTCTTCATGGACATCTGTCTTATTCATACCACGGTCCTAGAATATTATTATTTACTAATTTTACCAACCAACATACCAACCTTACCATGTTTTTGTCTTCCCTCCAAGAGATGATGAACTTTGAACTCCCACACACGGTTTAACAATCGCGTCTATTTGAACATATTTACCTTCCCGCACCTTACAATAGGCTTCATTATGCAGATACGCAAGCACCACGGATGAAAAGCGAACGCCAACAGGCAAAAAATTTACGGATGATGTTATGATCTTTGACTCCCCCCAGCCTAGCTCCAGCCGTGTTAAATGAACGAGAACGGCTTGCCGATTACTTATATAAGGGCACTTGCGAATTAGACCAAATTCAGAAAAATTGGTCAATTGTAGAAAAATTGTTTTATGATTAGTTCGGTTAGAGCAAAACCATTAATAGTTGGCATATTGTATGTGGCCAGGAAGTTAAATTGGTGACACGGTGCGACTTCAAAGTTGTTCTTCGTAAACTTTGCCATGAAAAAAAAAGCACTATTTCTTCATTTTTCTCAAATGATACCTATATAATATTTTCAAATCATGAAGGTGGTGCCTTTAGGATTGCAACGAAGTCTTGCTTATTGCAATCAGTTGAGGGTTCCTCTAAATTTTTAACATTTCAACGGTGGTTAAACTCCTATTGGCTGCGCAACCATGGCAACTGTCAGTCATTTATGTGCCTAAAGTGTTAATTGAAAAAAATGGTCCAAAAGATGGCGCTGTGTTATTATGAACATCTGTAACACATTGTGTCATGCTGTCACGGTGAACCAGAGGGCATCAATGATGCAGTAAGCCTATAATATTGAATGCCATTCAAAGACAACAACATCCTTTAACGTACCTTTATATATTATTTTCAATAGAAAATTACACATTAATGACAATTTTGTGTATGATATAAATCAAAACCTGGTAATGGGGATTTTGCGGGGATTACCATGCTGGCATCACAGGACATTATTGAGGGGAAATGTCCCAAAAAATGGTGCTTGTGGGATGAACTCAAGACAATATGAGGGATAGCAGTGTTTGTAAGGCCACTTAGGAAGGTTTGGAGTGAGAGAATTTGGGCTGTTTTTCAGTTAAACAGTGCAAGGTTAAAGGCACTTGCTAATGATTTTAAATACCACCTAGGTCACAGCCTGGACATACAAGGACACGTTACTATGCATTATAAAGTTTGCCCTGGTTTGCAAGTAAACATATTTTTAGTTCAGTATACTTTGGTAAATGTGAGAAGTAGGAATGAAAGTGCAATGGAAAACTCCTTCCTTTTTATTATGAAAAGAACTTTCCATAAATAAACTAGAATTTTCGCGTCTCGGCTTTCGCAGTGCTCCGTATATTCAAAGAATATAAGCGTGTGGGCCGCCCCATGACCTTTTGACCCTGGCACGTGACCTTGATCTCATCCAACATCTGAGGGATCGCATGGTGCACCTATGACAAAGTTTGGTTCCAATTGAATTTCAGGTTTTCAATTTAATTCAATTTTACATTTAAGATTCCCATTTTTTTCAACTTGCCCTCACATACCTTTGACCTTTCACTGACCTTTGACCTAATCAACATATGAGGGATCCCCATGTGCACCTATGACAGAATTTTGGTTCCAAGTGAGTTAAACGTTTCATGAGTGTCAATTTTAAAAAAAAACTTAACAATTTGTGACACACCTACACACACACACCACACATACCACGACAACGGATTGCTAAGTGTTCCTGCCAGCTATAGCCTGGGCGTCCCCCAAAGCCAAACAAATGAAACGGGCTAATAAGATAATATCCTGATAATGGAATATCATGTAAGGCTATGCATTTATATTTAGGTCAAAATTATGAAAAATAACATTAATAAAGTTTTTTAAACAAAAACTTTTTAAAACTTTTTTAACTTTTTAATACAAAAAAACAAACCAATTATAATAAAAAACAAAACTTCAGTTTATTTAAATTTTGTACTTGTGAGTCAGTAGTCCTACAATCTCTACAATTGTTGACTTGTTGAGACAGATTATTTTCATGTAAGTAGCTTTGATGTAGCATTTGCAGTTTTAATCAGCCTACTGTGATTTTTTCAAACATGCCAGATGGAAAATAATAAACCCGCACCATAATTTTTATCATGTTATGAACAGCTCTCAATTGAATACCTTTTCTCTAAAAATGTGATTGATTCCAACAAAGTACTTTAGATGCTGATGTGGCCCTACTATTAATTTAATCTTTTGTTTAATTTTTGTGTTCAAAATCTGTAACAACTGTTTCTTTTTAATTCTGTTAACGACTTCAAAGAGTAACATGCCTGGCCAAAGTTTGGTTTGCAAAAACAATCACACAATTGCAATACAACCTTTTCCAAGATAATGTAAAATGAAATGTAGTAGAAATTAATGTTTCTTATTTGATATGACTATAAACTATAGTGTGAAAGACAAATGACTATTAGTCATTGCTCTTTAACACTATTGTTAATTTTTGCCACAATTAAATACGAACATAATTTAATAAGAAGAGTCCTTCAAAAAGACCATCTGCCCTAATGAATCTACCTTCCGACTTAAATTAGGATTGATTTTGCATATACGCTGAACACTTTCCAATATGGGTACCAAAACTCAAATATCTACACTCTTTTGAATATTCCTCATACATACTTCAGTAAAATTACACATAAGTTCATGATGATGATAATTGTTTCACAATTTTTTAATATTACATAAATTCTTATTAGGGGCCAAACAATTTATTGTTTTTCATCTAGTCTTTTTCCAACTAACTTAAAAGGTTACTTCTTTTTGTTCTTACGGTAAATTTATTTATACCATGCTATTTGAAAGTCATAATCACATACGCAACACTCAACCCATTGGCTTTCGTGATCCACTGCCTCATCCCCTTGACTTACCCAAAGGAGTTGGAGATTTTTACATCACTGACCCGTTTATAGCCTAATTGTTGCCTAATCATACTTGCACATTCGATCACTCTGGAAGAAAGTAGCATTTTGTCTTTTTCTGACTGTCCATAAAGAGGACCGAATTATAATAAACGCAGGTGGCCTTGGGCTCTGGGGGTACCGTGATATAAACATTTGTTAATACCACCAACCCGCCTCATCAAATCAACTGAAATTTTGGAATTAACCCTAACTCGGCCGAGATCAATGAGAAGCCACGAAAACGTGGTACCGGTCGGAAATACCTATTTTTTGTCGCGCAACTGACTCCATTGGCCCTCATTGCATCTGGGCCGTCTTACCGGTATGAAAACCTGCTATTTCCCGTTGCATCTGGGCCGTCGTTAACGGAAAATGACGCGATGTTCTCGTTTCATCTGGTCCGTGCTTCCGGGAAATGACGCGGTGTTCCTCGGTGCATCTGAGACGTCAATCACGGGAAAATGACGCGATGATTTTCACTTGCATTTCGGACGGTTTGCCCGCAGAAGGCGCATGCTTTTCATCAGGCGGGTGACACTGTGTACAATGCCCATAGACAATTTCGATTCGATGGTTATAGTTCCCACCATTTTCGATAATCTACTTTTAAATTCTGCATACACGCATTCATGACGTAAACCCGAGCATGACGTATCGTAATAGCGCACGCATAACGACGATGATGTAGCGTAAATAAGCACCACCACGACTGGCGAATATATGCAATACAAATTTCATGCAAATCATTGAAGTACGCATCATTATTTTATTATTTATTATCCCTATCCCTGTTCTCATGCATTCCACGCTATGTTCCTCGTTGCATCTGAGCGTCTTTCCGGAAATGGCGCGATGTTTGCCTCGGTTGCATCTGGGCCGTCTTCCGGGAAAATGACCGGATTGTTTTTTCGTTGCATCGGGCCGTCTTCCGGGAAAATTACGCGATGTTATTTCCGTTGCATGTGGGCCGTTATTGACTTTACGCTCTTATTCCTGTCCTGTGCCGGTAAAAACCGCCGAGATGCAAAGAAACGCAAAATTTGGCTCTCGTTGCATCGGGCCGTTAAAAATAAAATAGATTGCCCTTAGTTGCATTTTGGGCCGTCGTCCCGGCAAAACGACCCGGTCGGGGTTAGGGTTAATCTTTTCTCGGGCTATCTAATGAACCCTAAACAAAAAAATGAGGTGTTAGAGCACAAAATGCAACCTTAATGTTTGCAGTGGCCCCTGCATTACCTGAAATGTACCTTACTGCACTTGTTAACTATTCAGGGTCACTTCTTTAAAAAAAATTTTCAGAAAAGGCTTTCCATTTTTTTAAGCCGGGTGTTTTTACCTCTTTATAAATGATACCAGAGTATTATTCACACCTGAAATGAACAGCCAAAATTTTATTTTTTATTGTGTATCATTGTCAATAGTAAATGGTTCCTTCATTGTCATACGTAATTTTAACTAATTTTATGATGTAACTCCACAAAAATTATACCACATTAATCTGGGCTTTGGTAATTTTTTTTAAATAATTTTCACTTGGAATTACTTGTAAACTTATGACATTACATGTGTATTAATAGTAACTGTTTAAACTTACCCGAAACACAAATACGGCAAATTTTAATGGCAATGACTTTTTAAATCAATATTGTTGTTATGGAAACCTGTTCCTTGCTTTTTCACTTCCAAGGAAAGGCAATGTTTTTGCTGGTTATTTTTAAGTCGTCGAGATTTCAATCGTAAGACATGCTCCATGTGGCCCTGCATACGGGAGTTTTGTCATCTGTGTGTATCTTTTTAACACACACTTTAATGGAGAGTAACTCATAACTTCTTCATTCTCTTATTTGTTCCCTTACTTAAACCCCCGGGGGGGGGGGGGGTTCGCACCCTTTGTTTGGGTCGGACGTGCCTCCACACTCTGGAAGTGTAGGACCCATAGCTATACCATTTTTTATGCCAAAAAGGGACCATAGCTATACGCATAGATGCAAATTTTAGGCCAAATTTTACCATGTCATGGCCAACAATCCCTGTATGGTCATTTGTTTTTTTAGAATCCCTCCCCCCCTCCCACCCCCACTTCACTTTAGTTTCACTTTCAATACATTTATTTGTCTATGTCAAAATTTGTGTAGTAATCACTGCTTTGCAAATGGTGATATCTCACTGACCTAACTTATTTTCTGAAGTCCATGGTCCAACCAACCTCTGTGGTGCAATTGACCTCACCAGTACAATCTCTGTGTTTTGTCACTGTCACAGATGACTTGTGGTGTTGATAACAGAGTATTTTAAATGGTCAACTTAATACAAAATTACTAAATACATCTCATATACCTACGCCTAATTACAACCGATTTCAACCATTCACCATCGACACTTTCAAATTGGGCTAATTTTTACCCCACTTATATACCAACTAGTTTTAACACTTTTATCCCATAAAAATATTGACAAAGCAAACAATTCACATCAGTAATATGTGACAAGCTACATGTTTAGATTAATCATGCAAGTTCCCAAGAATAAACAGGGGTTGCATTTAACCTTGCCTCATGGAGCAGAGAGTGTTTTGAACTCATCCCATAATACCTTGCAATGTGCCTATATGTTCTGTACTCACATATGTCGTAATTTAGGCAGTGGTAAAGAAGAAGTTTAGGAGCACAACACCTTTCATTATAATTTTTATTTAAAGTACTAGTGGTTTGTGTGCAGGAATGGTTGTAAAAAGGCGAGTTTTATGTATTAAAAATTGATTTTTGTGGGATCACTATGCCGGGATCATGCAAGGGATTTATTGAGGTGAATGGGTTGCCCACACTGATGCATTGTGGGATGGCTAATATGCGCTCTTAGGTAGCTGTGTGTTTTAAGGCCCACTTAGATTGATTGAAGTGAGGGAATTTGGGCTAGCTGTTTCAAGTTAACACAGTTGCCAGGTTTAAGTTCAAGCATATTACTATTATTATACGCTTTTGAACCATATGTGAACATTGCATTTCGTGACTAGACTTGCAATAACTAAGCACTATCTTCAGGAGCAACTTGGGAATGAGGTAAGTAACAAATGGTAAGGCACATGGAACTTTAGACCCTGGGGAAGATATTGGTGGAAAACAATAACACCACCCTTACGGGCAATAACATAACTATCATCTACCTAGATAAGCATGAAATTTTTGCCAAGTGTATCAACATAGGGCTGCCAAATGCAATGCCTCTCTAGGCCAGTATTCATAATGCATGGCTTTCAGCTTCACACAGAGGCATGCATCGAGCAGTGTAGGCACAACGACAATTCAGAATAATCTGTTGCCTACCAACACAATTCATGCCAAAACACAAGTGGTGGACGAACAAAATGCCCCAAAACGCAACATCTGCTCAGATTTTTCACATCCACACATAACTTTTCAAAGAAATGTCATTAACTTTGCATACCTGCAGTTTCAAAAGATTGAATCAAGACATGAGAGACTAGTTTTTGAGAGAAACATTGGTTTTCCTACTCTAATTTGCTTACGTGCTGACATAGCCTCTATATATCTAAAAAAAAAAATGGCGAGAAGAAAGGTGGAAATTGGAAATCTAAACTGGCCAATAACAGAAAATTATCCTTAAGCACGCGCACAAAAAACAAAAAAAAAAACCTTCCCACACTATTAGTGTGAGTTTCCCGATCAAAAAAAAAAAAGAAAATCTTCACACTCTATTTTTTGGATTGTATTTGACCTGAAATGGCTAATTTTGCCCCTCTTTCGTTTTTGGCCTATTTCCTATTCTACAACAAAACCAATCTCGTCATCTTTGAATTTAGTAAACGTAGTGTTCCGGTTTGGTCGTCAGAGACCTTTAAAATAGCCTTTAGTGTGTGTTGGTATAGGAATCTCGAACCTTAAAATGGCTTTTTCCCTCTCAATTTTTTTTATCACTGACCAAAAAATTAATTTCAAATTGTTGACCAGTGAAAATCACATCAAAGGTAATGATTTTTCACTTTAAAAAAACCCAACAACATATATTACATACACCCTTAATCCCTTATTGGCGCTGCTCTGAGAATATTTTGTTCTGAAAAATGCTTTTGGAATGTTGAAAATTTACTAAAATTTTTTTTTTTTTTTTTTTTTTAAAATTTTTAAAATCTTACGGTTCGTTGCATCACAGGTTTAACAATCGCTTCTATTGATCATTATTACCGTCCCGCACCTTACAATAGGCTTCAGTATGCAGTAACGCAATCACCAAGTTAAAAGCGAACGCCAACAGGCAAAATTTACGATGATGTTATGATCTTTGACTCGGCCCAGCCTAGCTCCAGCTTGTGTTAAATGAACGGAAAAAGGCTTGCAGATTACTCATATAAGGGCACTTGCGAATTAGACCAATTCAGAAATTGGGTCAATGTAGAACTTGTTTTATGATAGGTCGGTTAGAGCAACCATTGAACTAGTAGTAAATATTGTATTGTGCCAGGAAGTTAAAATTTGTGGACATGTGCTATCGTCCAAAGTTGTTCTTCTGTAAAATTTGCATGAAAAAAAAGCACTTTTTCTTCATGTTTCAAAGTATACCTATATTATTTTCAAATATGAGAGTGTGTTCCTTTAGGTTGCAACGACGTCTTGCTTATTGCAATCAGTTAGTGGTTGTTAAATTTTTAAACCTTTCACACGTAACTCCTTTGGCTGCTGCCAAACCATGGCAATGTCAGTAATTAAGTGGCAAAGTGTTAATTGAAATGGTTCAAAACGATGGCGCTGTGTATATGAACATCTGTAACACTTGTGCACAATGCCGGTCGCACTTCTGTCTGCACGCATATGAGCGCAAACCTCAAGCTAAAATTTGTAATGCTCGCCAACTCTGCTAGTAGTGATATGCCATTGCATCATGGTGAATGCGCAAGCTGCGCTATCACCTAGTACAAAAATGCAAGCTCAATGCGTGCAGTGCAAGCAATTGTGACATGTTTGCGCAAGCTTGCGTATTAGTTGCACGCATTTTTGCAAGCAGGCAAGTGATTGCAAATGTATGCGCCGCAATCAGCAATCATATGCAATCTGTGCAAATATTGCACAAGCTTGCAGAAAGCTCATTTTTCATGACTGCATTTTCGTAAGCGGGTTGGAGGTGAGGGCTTGGCCTTCAATAAATATAATGGTTAACACATGCAAAAAAGGACGCGCCTCGCCTATGTTTCTTGATATCTTGTAGGGGACAAAGACTGGGTCCTGATATCTGCTGGAGGTGAGGGCTTAGCCTTCAACAATATAAGATGTGACATGAGAACATATGAGTTGAGCAACCATGGGACGATGAACGACGGGTGGCTACGAATACTGTGTGGCGACAATGTCAAGAGGAAGCACGTGTCTGTGTTGGAACCCACTGGGGTCGCCTTTAAAATGTTATTATAACGATGAGGTGTAAAAGTGGTATAAAACTATGTGTGTAAATACAAACATATGAACCCCAGGCTGTCATATGGGTTGTATTTCCGATGCCCGGCAAGTGCCTAGAGGGGGGAACTCTGCCCAAAAAGTGATTTTTGCCATTGTGTTGTTATATTTAGAATTATTAAAACTCTATGTGTGTAAATCCAAACCTATGCACCCCAGGTGTCATATGGGATGTATTTACGATTGCCGGCCAGTGCCTAGAGCGGGGAACCTCTGCCCAAAAAGTGTTTTCCTGTTGTGTTGTGTAAGATATCAAAAACTCCATGTGTGGAAATACAAACATATGCACCCTAGGTGTCATATGGTTGTATTTACGATTGCCGGCAAGTGCCTAGAGGGGGGACCCCCTGGCCAAATTTTTAATCTGAGTATTAAGGGATATTTTGGAGAGTGTCCATAAGCACTGTTTTTGCCCAGAGTGTATGAAGAGGTTCTAAGCCCATGCATACATTAGTTTTTTTATATAAATGATGAGTGAGGAACAGAATAGCGTAGTTAAGATAATTTGAGAACTTGTAACTTGCATTAGTATCCTGGCCGTCAACAGGTACCCTACCAATCATCCTGTACATTACCAAGCTGTCAACTGTATGTGGCATAGTTGATAATAAATCTAGAATTGTGAGCTATATATATGACCGAGTTCGTGTGTCGTTTTCACCGGGAGAAGCATAGGGTTCTGTCCCCTATAACTTACCCAGGCCAACCGGTCCATAGACGGAGGTCGCGGAACCGGCGTCCCGCTACAGGTGCAAAGAGAGATTTCAAATAATGGGTGTCCCTAAAAAAATGTGAAAATCTGATTTTTCCACTGGTGTAAATACAAAAATAGTGAAATTTCTTAAAGCAATAACAGCACATTTTTAAGAGCGCCCCCAATTTTCCGGATATTTTGAGACACTTGTAGGGCTGTTGTCGTCACGTTATTTTCCTGTCAACATATCACTAAAAAAAATTCCCGACGGCGACATAATGTCGACACAACTTTGAGCTAAAATCGACCGGGCGAATGCATCAATCAAACCCAAAAACGTCAAATGCACCATACATAGCCATGTCCTGCACCCATCTGAGATGAATTAATCTCAGGCACCCATGGAGCTCATGAGCATCAAATACCAAAAACTTGCCCTGGAATATTCAATATATTCCTTCCCAATCTATGGAGTATAACAGTCAAACTGCAGATTTATGTAACAGAAAGTACCCTTCACTTGAAAATTTATCCTAAATTTTAGGAAACTACCGTATGTGGACTATTCCAATAGTATTTTGAGTTATATGCCGCCATTTTCAGAGTCCGGGTTTGTAATTTTGCATTGAAAACAAAATGTTTTCCAGAATATGGGCGACTAACCGAAATTACGTAATGCACAGGTAAAATAAATTATTGTAGTGTAAATTCTGTTTATTAAAGTTCGGGATCTTCTCGCCCTTGGTATCTCTCACAGCTGTTTGAAAGTCTCATTTATTATGACAAAACCAGAATAAAACAAAAATTATCGACGGCGACACACTTTGACAACGGATTTGGATTATTTAGTCCACTAAGTACATCTTGTGTAAATTTTACGAAATTTCATTGCGGGCAAATATGATTTTTCTTAAAAATCTAGTTTTCCACGTCTTGGAGAATGGACATATAGAGGGCACTATAACATAGAAAATCAAGACCTTGTAGGCCTATATGACAAGATTGCCGCAATGGATTTGTCTGATTTTTGCAGAGATAATAGCTTTTGCATATCCCTACTTATATCAGTTGTCAAAATCGTGTCGCCATTGCTTAAAATTGTTCTAAAAATAAAAGAGACCATTTGCATGGGGTCAAACAGCTGTGCTCTCGCCCGCTACAGATACGGATACCTGGGGTACCGAAGTACATGGTGAATTACAATGTCATTTGGGGAAATACCCGATAACAAAATGCGCGCGCAGCTATCATGGGCACATGTACGTGCATGTCTAAATGCATTGGTACACCGTCATGTCAATGTGTACTCAAGCGTGTTGAGGACATGGATTGGCAGCGAAGTTGAAACACTCATTTGCCCAGCTGCGGTGCATTTATTTATGTAATAAATACTTGTTTTCATACTCTGGTACTGGAACAAGGAATCCTAATTACAATAGTAATCAAAATGGTTAAGAAAAGTAGATTGTTAGGTTAAAAAATACATTTTTTGGAGGCGATACTTCGTCATTTTGACCCGGTTTCGTGTGTCGTCTGTGTCGCTTCGGGAGAAAATCTGGCGACATGTCACAATACAGCTTATGTCGACATGAATATCAACATTAAGTGTATCGACGACAGCCCTACTGTAGAGTGCACTTGTGGGCCGTGCACCAAGTATGCGATGCTCATTGCTGAGTGTGTGTAAAATGTTTTGACTGTCTTGTTGCTAAGGAATTTAGCTCAATATGTTACCATATGTCCACTCAGCCTATTCCATAAGGTTAGGTATGTATTGTACTATGGGATATCCCAAAATCATCCTCTGGGTTGGGAGTGGGACACAACTTCAATTCACACAAAATAGAAAATCTCCTATAAATGGTTCATTTAGGTTTTATTTTATGTTCATTTTCTATGAATCAATGAGATTACAGGTTTTTCATATTCAAACATCTTTAACTATATCACCTTTTAAATCATCTAGGTACAATTTTGCACCTTATTATTTTATACTTAGTTACTGCCCAGAATTATGACCAAGCCTGACCACACACACATTGATTTTCAGTTAATGTTCTCTCAGGCTGGACTGGACAATGGTCAAGATGTTTTCCTAAATGAAGGCACACAAAAAATATTTTGGAGCTTCGCATGTGTTAACTCCACTAATCAGTTATGGATGTTTTCTATGACAGACTGTGACCTCATGTTGGCCGTGTTGCTTTTTTTTTTTTGCATTTCATTTTATCACTCATCGCCTGGTCTGGACAAGGAATAAATCCACACCACAGCATTTTATTGGGGTCCCAGACTGTTATACATTGTCCGGCCTGAACTAAGGAGTGACATCATAGCTTTCACGCAGTCTTAAACGCTCGAATCGCAGTAAGTCGCATACAAAGTCGATGTGCGTAATACGCGTGCACAATAATAGCTGTGCGAAAACTATGACATCACTCCTTAGTTCAGGCCAGCCGAAGTATAGGTCGTGGACCCGGTAAGGACCTGACAAGGTTCACAGCATGAACCATGTGGTTATCCAGAGGTCTATTTTCTCTCCATGATCTTTTTCACCTTGTTACTGGCTTGTTGTATGTGTGTGGGGCCTGATGATTCAATCCTGAGTGGATCTTCATCAAAGGCAAACTCAATTTGTTTACTTCATGTTCGAGATATTGTCAATGTGCACTGCTCCTGGAGCACCATTATGGAATAGGGCTATCTCATTTTCTCCCAAAACTAAAAAGTTCCCTTCTAGTCCAAAAATTGTAAGTAGACTATTTTGCCTCCAATGGAGAATCAAAAACCTGACAAATCTTGCTATTTCAGGGTTAGCTTCCAGAATGTGGATTTTAATTCTGCTAAATCTTTACAAAAAACCCAATTACTGTTATATACATTACACATTTTGCACCATTAAATGCTTATGAGCACCCTCTCATTTTCATGCTCAGGAGTTTATTTTTTTGGCTTAATCTCAATGTGTTAGGGTGGTACAGTTGTGATGATAGATAAAGAAATAGTTGTATCATTTCTTTTGACACAAGCCCTCAATGTTTCTCGATGCCACAATTTGTGTTTGATGAAATGAAAAATCCATCAGAGGTTTTACGCCTTGTAAATGAGCTTCAAAGCTTGAAATAAGGATTCTGTATATACATGTACTTTTAAATCTCGGATCTTTTTGGTCTTGACGCATACAGGTAGAAATTAAGTTGTGTCAAAACTTAATGTGAATGGTTAACTTTTTGAGGTGTAAGCTTTCATAGAAGAGCAAAATACATTTCTCCAGAAATTAGCAGACCCATTTTAATAACACACCCCATATGTTTTATTTGGAAGTCATTTAAGAAACTGAGTAAAATTTTCATGGGACAAGAAAACCGCTTGCAAAGAGAGAGGTGGGGTTGTCCTCTTTAAATCTTTTTTTTTGCATCTATTTAAAAATATTTGAATAAACTGACTGTAATCATATCCCAGCCATATGTTATGTCCCTATGATGTCAATATTACATGTGACAATGCCCACATACATGTGTTCGAATGTGGTTGTAATACTATGTATTTACAGGACATAAAAAGATTTTCTTTTAAGATCCTTAGCTTTTTGCCATCAAAAATTAACGGACAAAGAGCATTTTTTCATATTCAATTTCCTTCTGCTATTAGCATTTGTCAATGCACATTACTCTTACCAATTATAAATATATACCAAATGCCATGGTACTTATAAATAATTCAAATAAAATGAACACCTTTCATAAGCTTTACGAATCATCAGTATTATTTACAATATGAACATGAAATCAGTTTCTGCGCTATAGGCCACAATTTTATTTTTGGCTCCAGGAGTGAAGCTGTTGACCGGATCTACAAATGCACATTAACCACAAGAACAACAACTGGCCACATAATCATGAGATGGCAAATGATTTGAACAGTCAAGATTTGTAAATGTGGCGTTTACTGAACATCTTCCGATCTCAAAAAATTACCATCACGTCAAAGGTTACGATTCCCTTTTAGTGTTCATAGAAATACTTTGGTCTAGGCGAGGGGTGCAAAATATAGCAACTTTTGCTCAGAAAATGATAAAAGTATAGACTTGGTACAATTATTCTTCACCCCATACTGATCATTTTCAGGGGTGGAGCCAAAACTACCAACGTTTTCCCTAGCAACGGTTCTAGGTAACAAATTAACCTACAACAAGGCATTTTGCAGCTGGCACCTATCTGGATCCACCTTATCACTTTGTTACTACCCCAGCACTAAACCAAATCAACTTGGTAGCGTCTCCAGATGAACCCCCAAAACAATCGGGATGTTCACCAAAAATAAAAATGGCCATTCAAGATGGCGACTTAGATGGCCCGCCAAAATATAATATTTTCCGTTTAAATACAGTATAGCACGTATAAACGGTCTAAACATCCAGTTTTTTGTATGGAAGTAATATATTCCGATCAAAAGTAAAACTATGTGCCCCTGTTGTCTCATGTCACATGTTCAAATTCATAAAAAGATGCGTCCAAAATGACCACCAAAATATTTTTATTTTCCTTAACTATACTACAGCAACACATCATGTTCAAGTAATATACCTTATTAATGAACATAATGTTGTCTCATATACAAATATGTAAACATCAACCAAAATTTACATCAAAATAAATAGATTGGACATCTTAGCATGGCACTGGTGGGTGGTAGGATATCTGGGTTCTAGGCCATCAGACTAGCATGGTTTTTTTGATGGTTACAGTAGCCTTTTCTTTCATTGTACGCGATTGTCAGTCCGTCACCTTTCTTTGTCCTTTACAAGGTGCTATAGAATGGTGAAACCACAGTCGTATCATACTCCAGTCTGGTACCCTCTTCAGTTGTAAACATTCCGGATCGAGGCAACTTGGACCATGGAATGACCAGTGGATGTACTGATCTAAGATTGTGTCAATATATGGGTTGGCCGTCGCGAGTGATAAATTGACCTCTCCTGGGAGGTCAGCTGTCCGCAATCTTGTAATAATCCTCGCCCTACATTATTTCATATAGAGTCATTATATCCGCCATGGTACGATCACAATATGAGTTGACACACCCAACCAAAAGGCTATCAAGCAAAGTCCATGATTAATGCGAAGACCTTAAGTTCGAATAAACTGGGCAGCTGCAGGCCTTTCATGGGCTTTGCTGTGATAACTTAAGGTACTTTTAATGCAGTTGAACACAATTACTGAACAATGTTGAGCACTGGTTGGCTAAGACGTGTTGCTGTTTGATCTTTAATATTGAACCCATTGACAACAGCGACTGCTGCATCAGCGGCAATGATTCCACTTGACTGCTCTGGTCAATCAGTCAAACCCCTGAGAGAATGACACCTGTGTAAAAAGTCAGTCGTGCCTATCAGCAATTTGGTCAGCATGACACTCTGCTCCTCTTAATCAGTCCTCATATCCTTATCGCAGAACATGCCTATGTCATCCTCAGCTTGTCTGCTCTCCTCAATGTAGATATCAGCTCACCTACTGCATTCTTTGCATGTTTGTCAATTAAGGTTCCTCGCTCCTGTTGGACCATTCACATGTTCCGGTGTATCAGTGTTGATGGTTCATCTTGTGTGATACTTTGCTTCAATGGCAATAAGGTCTCCTGCACTTAATTTCTAGAAAGCTTCATATCCTGGGGTTCTTGTGCCCATTTCTCATGCGTAAATCTACTTGAAATATGGCTCCAGCTTTTGGAGTTTCTCTTTTTTTTCCGTTTGGGAAAAAATACAGTGCATTTGCTGCTATGGAGTATGTATTTCTCCTATACTGCTTCCTTGTGAAATCCGCTAGAAATTTGTTGCTTCTTTAGTGGTATTTGCGCTTCCGCGCTAGTTTGCTTTTCACAACTTTAAGTAGCATGGTTTATATGTCACTTTGCACTTTTTCATTGAATGTGGACTCAATTCCATTCATGGTCCAAGCGTGCCAATCGCTATTTGTATTGGCATGCAGTGGAGTTAATTACATTGAAGGAGTTTCATCTATAGTTTTATAACCTGGGATTTGGAGCGGCATTGATAGTCCCAAGGAAAGTGTTGGAGTGGGCGATGAGGAAAGAGGTATACCAGAGGCAATTGTTAGAGTGGTATGAGTTTGTATGAAGGATCGAAGACACTAGTTAGAATGAGGTCTGAGTTATCTGAGGAGTTTGAATGAAGGTTCTGTGCTGTCGCTGTTGATTTTGCCATTGTAATTGATGTGGTTACGGAGAGTGCAAGAGCCGGTTTGATGAGCGAGATCTGTATGCTGATGATGTGGTTGGGTTTTGATTTTGTTTTTTGGGACGTTCATGAGTAAGGTATACCCATGTGGCATCTGCAGTAGACATGGGTACTAGAAAATCATGCGATGTGGGAAATAGATTTCATGGATATACATGTACAAGATTGGAGATGGTGACCCCAAGCTTGGGCTAGAGATTTTGTGTGCATAGGATGTGAGAAAGAGCTGGAGGGATGGTGGAACAGGTTGGGAAGTTGTGAGGAGGTGGAATCGTTAAGAGTTCTCGTACCTGGGGATAGGGTAATATAAATAGGTGGAGCTAGGCAGCGTATGGCCGCGTAGAGTAAGGTTTGGGGGGTGAAGTCTTGGTGTAATGTGGGATTTCAACACAGACAGATGAAGAATGGTGTAAGGTGCGGCTTCAAACTCAACCACCGTGTCCTTCAAAGGTTCTTTTAAAGTTCAAAAAAGTTTTCCCATTGTTTCCAAACAAGTAAACATGGTTACACCGCTGTGAACCTCAAGTCAACCGACGGTTGATTTTTTTTAAGCCGCCCACCATAGGAGTTTGTGTGAGGTCAATGATGCTCTATGGGAGTGAGACGTGGGTATTTTGAGGAGCGAGAGCGATGTGTGGTGTGGTGTGGCGGGGCACTGCCATGGGGAGGGATGGTGAGCATATTTTAAGAATATCCCTTAAGTTCATGGTGGGTAGTTCGAGGAGGAGGGGGCGACCAAAGAAGATGTGGAAAGCAGGGGAGGAAAGCCCCTGGAAAACTTTGGTTTTATATGCGTTAAATGTCTTCTGAGGCTAAAGTCTGGCACGATTATTGTACAATTTACTTGTCGAAAAGTTGTCGCACGCTGCTCCTTGAACTTTAACCTATACTTACGGCAATCTGGCCTGCAAAGCGCCACCACCTGAATTTTTCAAGTGAACCGACGTGGTCATCTCAACCAACTAATCAAATTATGTGGCCACTGCCCCCTGTCCCCCTCTGTCTATGCCACTGGAACAAAACTAAATCTAAAAACTTTTGGATTTTCTACTATCAGTGGGATGTGCAAATCTCTTGGTGTCTAGCTGCCAAATGACAAATTTAACCAGTCCGCCTGAGAGCACGCAGGGGTGGGTAGTTCAGCTGGGGAGTTATTTGGTGAAGTATGCAGGGCTAGGGTATAAGATTAGTTTAAATTATCACATTTTCATCACCAAGAGTAACTAACACTAAAAACTATCATAAATACCCACCAAGTCCATGTATATGAGGATATATGATTAAAGAGATGTCCATAGGGGCTTTCATTCACTACTTTTTATTGCAATCCACCAACTAGGCAACGCCAAAAGGGGCTTCTCAGATATGGCCCAACAGGAACTATGATGTTTAGTAGCTGATAATTGTACAGAGTGAATATGATCAAGATTGCTTTTTATTAATAACGTATGATGTAGTTCTAAGACATCGTTGTCACGGGGGTGGGGAGAAGGCAATTTTCTTACTCGTTGCTAATGATATTTTTTCCTAGCAACTGCAATTTGGTCTTGTTTAAAAAAAAAGATATGGCCAGTGCTTCAATAATAATGTTTATAGGATATTTGAAGTTGTGACACTAAAATACATGCTGGTCATTAATATCAATGGTCCATAGTCATTCCGTATCTACCGGGTTTCGTAAGGAAAATGTGTGCCTAGCAACCGTTGCTACACTATAGAGAGTTAATTTGGCTCCACCCCTGAAATGTTTTAGAAATGTTGTTTCCATCATTTGTGTCAAATTTCCATGTTTATCTCTCTGAACATTATTTTCACCCCTCGCCTAGACTATTAACATCTAAAACATGTCTTTGCTCAGTTATCTCCAAACTTATTGTAAAATTGAAATAAGTACCTGGCGTAATATCGCTTTTAATCGACTCTACAATTAATTCCCCAGGGAGCACCCATGTGTTATAACATGGTGCAGACCAAAATATGTGAAGCCTATATATTTGGTTATCATGCAAGTAAACTACACATGGTTTTAGGTTTCGCGGATTGTAAAACAATGCTTTGTCAAGAAAAAGGTTATTTTGTTTTAATTTTTGTAAATTGAGCCTTAATAAAAAGATGGTTTTGGGACAAAACTTGCTTTGAGCCAGTTTTGGTATAATTGTCTGTTTTAGAGCAACTTTTGCCAGAAGGCAAAACTTGCTTGGAGGGGTCATGAATAAAAAAAAACTGGTCACGCAGTGTACACCATGTATCCGTGAGTGATCCTGAGATTACTTACATTGCTTGAAAGCATTAGCACTAATATAGTATACTTTGAGGTAGCCTACTTATGTTTTTATTACACACTGATACATGAAAAAAGTAGCACTGTAATAAAGTTATTTTTCTACCAAAGTATAGTTTTGAAAGTCAAGGACATTTTCTAGATATATTATCTGTACTATCTGGATAAATCCAGGACTCCACACACATTTACCTGAAATTAGTACAGTACACTATAAGCACGTAACATTGAGGTAGCCCTGAATGGTTATACACATACTGATACATGAAATGGTATCTTTTTTTTTTTTACAGAATGTGGGTTTTGAAAGCAGCACATTTTTCTGGAACTGAATAATTCTAGTATTTTTGTACCATACACCGGATAAAATCTCAGGACCCATAATTGGATTTAGTGCTTAGCACATAGCAATATGTGTTTTTACCTCAAATTCCATGATTTTGGAAAATTTGCACATGGTGAGAACTTCTACATTTATAGAGTCAGAATATCATATTGGCTTATTTAAAGTAAATTTGTCATGATTCTGCATATTTGGAAATCTTGGTATGGATGGAAAGCTTAAGTACCGTAGATTACATATAAATCAAAATAGTTGAAAATTGTCCACATTTGTTTTGATTATTTTGCCCTTTTTAATTTCCCGCCCAATAGCTTACTCGAAAACGATTCCGAAAAATCCACATCTCAGGCAAATGGTGACGTCAAAGTTGATGACCATCCTAATTTACGTCGTTGTGACGTCATCATATCGCAGTGTTGCCACTTCCATAATAATGTAAACACGAAATGAAACAAAATATGTCCTTCTGTACTTTTTTTTCTAATTTTATTATACTTTCATATAATCCATCAATATTAACGTGTCAGCAATAACAATTCGAGTCAACACGATGTTTTTGGTCCTCACTTTGACGGCACAGTTGGGCGCTTTGAGCATGAGCTGTGGCGAAAAATCCGCCCGTTTTCTTCGTATGTCAAAAAGCAAAAATTAAAAATGCCTCTATTTTGTTAATTTTACATCAATGGTATTATTTTTTCGGGAATTCGGATGTATGTACATATATTTTTATGAATGTAGTCAAACTCCAGAGCTTGACAAAAATCGTGACATATTTCCTTTAAGGAGTTCGTTTACCTCCCACTACAGAAAATGGTTTGACACCTTTGGTATTAGTATGGCCCCTCTACATCAATGCTAGGTAGGTAGTAACTCTTCAAATTGTGGCAATCACTTTGCAAAGGGGCGCAATTGTAATTTTACACATGGGTCAAACTATTAAAACTCTATGTGAGTAAATACAAACATATGCACCCCATGTTGGTCATATGGAATGTATTTACGAGTGCCGGCGTGCCGTAAGCGGGGAACCTCGCTGCCACAAATAAGTGTTTTGTGATCCCTGTTGGTGTTGTGTAAGATATAAAAACCCCATGTGTGGAAATACAAACATAATGCACCCTAGGTTTCGAGGTTGTAGTTACGATTGCCCAGTGCCGAGAGGGGGGGGAACCCCCGGCCAAATTTTTTAATCTAAGTATGATGGGATAGTGTTGGAGATGTCCATAAGCCCTAGTTTTTGCCCAGATTGTGTATAAAGAGGTTCTAATCCCATGCATACATTAGTTTTTTATTATATAGTGAGCCAAATAGCGTAGTTAAATAATTGGAGAACTTGTACGGCATTGGGATCCTGGCCGGTCAACAGATAAGCGCCTACCAATCCTCCTGTACGTGACAAGCTGATCAACTGTGTGGCAAGTTAGTAATACAGCAGAATTGTGAGACTATATAATATGACCGAGGTTCCGGTTCGTTTATCATCACCGGAGAAGCATAGTTCTGTCCCCTATACTTACCCAGGCCAACCGGCCCATAGACGGAGCGCGGGAAGCCGGCGTCCCGCTACCGTGCAAAGAGAATTTTCAAAAATGGAGGTCCTAAAAAACTGTGAAATCGGATTTTTCCAGGCTGGTGTAAGAGAGACACAATGAAATTTTGCTTCCGCAATACACACATTTTAAGTAGCGCCCCCAATGTGGTTCCATATTTTGAGACACTTTGTAGGCTTGTTGCGGTCGTCACGTTATTGTCCCTGTCAACATATCACGGCGGCCCACCAAAAATTCCCGACGGCACAAATGGTCGACACAACGTTGAGCACAAGGTCGCCGGGCGAGATGCATCAATCAAAACCCAAAAACGTCAAAGGCACCATACATGAGCCTTCCTGCACCCAGTACTAGATGAATTAATATCTCAAAGATCACCATAGAGCTCATTAGCATCAAATAGGCCAAAAACTTCCCTGGAAGTAGTTTCAATATATGTCCTTCCAATCTGATGAGTCTCACAAGTCAAACTGCAGAGTTATGTAACAGAAATACGCACTTCACTTAAAATTTATCCTCAATGTTAGAAACTACCATAGTGAACTATCTCAAATAGTAGGTGTGAGTTGTTATTGCCCAGTTTGGTTCAGAGTCCGATGTTTTGGTAAATGTTCAGTGAAACAAAAGTTTTTCCAGAATATGGGCGCAGTACCGAAAGCGTAATGCACAGGTAAAATAATAGGATGGTGTCGTGTAAATTCTTTTGCTAAATTCGGTATCTTCTCGCCTTGTACTCGCACAGCTTTTGAAAGTGTCTCAGTATTTAGGACAAAACCAGAATAAAACAAAATATCGACGGCGACACACTTTGTACAACGTATTTGGATTAGTAGCACTAAGTGCCCTCGTTGTGTAAAGGTGTAAAAACGAAATGTTCCTTGCGCGGGCAAATATGATTTTTCTTAAAAATCTAGTTTTCCCACGTCTGGAGAATGGACCTATAAAAGACACTAACACGTAGAAAATTCAAGAACCTTGATAGGCCTATATGACAAGATTGCCGCCATGGATTTGTCTGATTTTTGCAGATATAATAGCTTTTTACAAAAAAAAGAAAAAAAAGGGGAAAAGGGAGGGGAAGGGCAAAGAAGTTAGGGGGGGAAGGGAAGGGAGAGAAGGGAGGGGGGGGGGGGGAGGTATCCCTACTTTATCGTTGGTCAAAATCGTGTCGCCGATGCTTAAAATGTGTCTCAACTAAAAGAGAACCAGGGGCAATGGGTCAAACCGCTGTCGCTCCCAGTACGTCGCCCGCTACATATCCGGATACCTGGTAAAACACCGCATTACATGTAGAGTAATGGCATTTGAGAAAACCCGGATAACAGCAATGCGCGGCACAGCTATCATGGGCACATGTTACAGTGCATGTCTAAAGTGCATTGGGTACACCAGTCATGTGGCAATTGTGTACCAAAAGGTTATGAGGCTGATTGGGCAGCGAAAGGGGAAACCACAGTTGCCCGATCTGCGTTGGCATTTATTATGGTAATAAATAATTTTTTTTTTTTTTTTTTAATTTTTTAGGTTTTTTCTTTTTTTAAAATTCAACTTTTTAGGAAAGTGGGGGGGGGTAATTATATTTTTTTTAGGCGATACTTCGTCCTTTTGAACCCGGTTTCGTGTTTCGCTGGGTCGCTTCGGGAGAAAACGGCGACCTGTTCCACAATACACTTATGGAAGTCGACAGAATAATATCACATTAAGGTGTATCGACACAGCCCTACTGTAGAGTTCCCATTGGTTATGCACCGTGCACCAGTAATGCGATGCTCATGGCTGAGTGGTGTGTAAAAGGCTTTGACTGTCTTTGCTACTGGATTAGCTCATTTGGTACCAATAGGTCCAATCAGACCTAATCCCAATAAGGTTAGGTCTGTATGGTACATATGGAGTTCCAACCATCCTCTGGTTTGGAGTAGGACACAACTTCAATCACACAAATAGAAAACTCTCCTAGGACATGGTTCACTTTAGGGTTTATTTTTATTTCAGTCCATGAATCATGAGATTTACAGGTTGAGGTTCATATTCAAGAACATCTTAACTACATATCCCTGGTTAAAATCATCTAGGTACAATTTTGCACCTTCTTAATTTATACTTAGTTACTGTCCAGGAATTGATGACCAAGCCGGACGCACACACACATTGATTTTCAGGTAAATTTTCTCTCAGGCGGATCTGGACTTTGCAACTGATGTTTTTCTAAAGACCGGCACCACAGAAAAAATAGAGTTGGCGCTCGATGTGTGTCACTCCACGGAACAGTTTATGGATGTTTTCTATGACAGACTGTGACCTCGAGTTTGGCCCGGTTTTGCGTTTTTTTTTTTTTTTTTTGCATTTTCAATTAATCCCGGAGGTCATCGCCGTGGTCTGGACAAGAAAAATAAACCACACCACAAGCATTTATTACTTGGGTCCCAGACTGGTAAGCCTGGTCCGGGGGCTGAACTAAGGATTGACCCTCATAGCTTTCATCACTCAGTCTATAAACGCAGTCTGGGAGCGCAGTAAGTCGCATAACAAGGCGACGTGCGTAATACGCTGCACAGTCATCTCTGTGCGAAAACTATGACATCATTCTTAGTTCAGCCAGCCGACAGTATATGTCGTGGACCCGGTAAGGACCTGACAGGTTCACAGCATGAACCATGTGGTTATCCAGAGTCATTTCCCTCTCCATTATCTTTTCACACTCGTGTTACTGGCTTGTTGTTAATGGGTTGGGCCTGATATTCAATCCTGATGGATCTTCATCAAAAGGCAAACTCAATTTGTTTACTGCATTTCGAATATTTTCCCAATGTGCACTGCTCCTGAGCACCATTTCTGGAATAGGTGCTATCTGCATTTTCTCCCAAACCTAAAAAGGGTTCGCCGTGGTCTAGTCAAACATTTAAGTAAAATATTTGCCTACCAAATGGAAGAATCACAAACAACTGACAAACTATGGCTATGTAAAGGGTTACTCCAGAATGGTGATTTAATTCTGCATCAATCTTTACAAAGCAACCCCAAATTAATTACTGTTAAGTTATACAACGGAGTTACAACATTTGCCCATAAATCGTGGGAGGAGCACCGTCTCCTTGTTAATGCTCAGGAGTTGATGTTTTTTGAATTTTTTTGGCTAATCTTAATGTGTGTTAGGGTGGAACAGTTTGAGATAGATAAAGAAGGTGGATCCTTTCGTTTGACAACAAGCCCGTCAATGTTTCGATCAATGCCACAATTGTGTTTGACATGAAATAAAATCCATCAGAGGTTTAACTGTAATGAGCTTCAGAGCGTTAACGAAGATTCTGTATATACATGTAAGGAGAAGATCTGCATCTTTTTGTGCTGGACATAAATCGAGGTAGAAATTAATTTGTCAAAACTTAAAGTAAATGGGGGTTAAAACTTTTTGAGGTTTAGGGTACAGCTTTCATAAAAGAGCAAATCCCATTTCCTCCCAAGAACTTTGAACAGACCATTTTAATAAAACACAACATATGTTTTATGGGGAAGCATTTGGAAAACTAAGAGTAATTTAATGGACAAGAAAAACCTCATTGGCAAAGTAGGTGGGAGTTATCTTTATCTTTTTTGTTCAAATAGTTAAAAATATTTGAATAACGGGGACTGTAATCTATCCAATCCCGGGCCATATTTATGTCCCTATGTGTCAAAATTATACAGGTGACAATCCCACATACATGTTATTCTGAATGTGTTTGAAAAAAACATACCGTTGTAAGTGTACATGGACATTCAAAGGATTTTCTTTTAAATCCTTACGCTTTTTTGCCATCAAAAATTAACGGACCCAGAGCAGTTTTTCATACTTACATATTCTTCTGCTATTATCAGTGTCAATGCAAATTACTCCTAACAATTATAAATAGATACCAAAATGCCCATGGTACATATAATTTCCAATACCTGAAACACCTTGCATAACTTACGAGTATGCATGCATAAGATTTACATAGGAAACGTGAAATCCGTCTGATCTGCTCTAAGGCCGCAATTGATTTTTTGTGCTCCAGAGTCAAATCTTGACGGGAACTAGCAACAGGCACATTAAACAACAAGAAAAACAACTGGCCACATAAGCATAGAGAAGGCAATGATTTGAAAATCAGTCAGATTTGTCTAGGTAGTGGGGCATCTTAACCTCGAATCATCAGCCTCGCTCTAAGAAAAATTGACAATCAACGGGCAAGGGTCACGATTCCCCCCTTCTAATGGTTTCAATAAAAGACTTATAGTCTAGGGCGCGGTGCAAAATAGCAGCAACTAGGTTGCTCAAAAATGATAACAGTATCAGAACTGGGGTCACTTATTCGTTCCCCCTACATGATCATTTCAAGGGTGGAGCAAATACTCAACGTTTTCCCTAGCAACGGTTGCTAGGTAGCAAAGTAACATACACGGGGCATTTTTTTTGGAGCTGGCCCCATAGCTGGATACCACCGTTCTCCTTTGGTACTACCCTTTACTACCCCCAAACTAAAACCAAATCAACTGGGGTACTTCTCCCTATGACCCCAAAACAATCTGGATGTTTCCCAAATAAAAAATGGCCCCATTCAAGATGCGACTAGATGGTGGCGCCACTAAACGTTCCGTTTAAGAATTATAGCAACGTATAAACGGTATAACCAATCCATTTTTTTGGTAGGGAATTAAGAGCCTGATCAAAAGTAATACCTATGTGCCCATTTGTCTCATCTCACACATGTTTAAATTCAGATTGGCGTCCAAATGACACCACAATATGTTATTTTCCCTAATACACTACAAGAACACATGCCTGTTCAAATAATAATACAGTATTAAGAACATAAATGTTTTCAAGCAGAGAACCCAAAGATGCAAACATCAACCAAAAGATTTACAATAAAAAGAAATAGATTGGACATCTTAGCAGGCAATTTGACGGGTGGTAAGGATATCTGGTTCTCTTCTGCCATCAGACATAGCATGGTTTGAATGGTAGACATGGAGGGGCGGCTATTTCATGTAGCCGATTGCAAGTCCTTCACACCTTTTCCCGTTGTCCTTTCAAAGGTGCTATATAATGGTGAAACCACATCGTATCATCACTCCAGTCGAGTTACCCTCCGTTGTAAACATTTCCGATCGAGGACGAAACTTGGACCATGGAATGAACCAGTGATGTACTTGAGCAAGATTGGGGTCCAATATATTGTTTTGCCCGGCTGCAGTGATACATTTGACCTTCTGGGAGGTCAACTGTCCAATCTTGGAATAATACTCTCATACTATTTCATATAGAGTAATGTATAGCCCTGGTACGCTCAGACAAATATGAAGGTGACACACCCAGACCAAAAAGGGCTATCAAGAGCAAAATCCATGATTAAGGCGAAGACCTTAAGTTTCCAAACAACTGTGCAGCTGCTAGGCATTTCAGGTCTTTGATGTGATAACTTAAGGGAATTTTAATGCAGATTTGAACACAAGTACTGAAACTCGTTGAGCACTGGTGGCGAAGACGGTTGCTGGTTGATCTTTAAATTTGACCCATTTGAAAGCGACTGCGGGGCATCAGCGGCAATGATTCCACTTGACTGCTTTGGTCAATCAGTCAAACCCTGAGATGCCACCTGGGTAACAAGTCATGTCGGAAGGACCCCGACCACAATTGGGTCATCATGACACTCTGCTCATCTTAATCAGTCTCATCCTTATCGCATAACGTGCCTATGTCTCCTCATCTTGTCTGCTCTCCTCATGTAGGATATCACCTCAGCTAATGCAAGGTCTTGGCATTTTTGGTGCATGATACGGTTTCCTCGCTCCTGTTGCCATTCCACATGTTCTGTTGTTCAGGTTGGATGGTTCATCTTGGGAATAATTTTGCTTCAATGGCAAATAAGGTTCTGCACTAATTTGCAGAAAGCTCAATGATCCTGGGTTCTTGTGCACATTTCTGCGGAAATCTACTTGAAATCTGGCTCCAGCTTTAGGAGTTTCTCTTTTGTTTGCCGGTTTTGGAAAAAAGACAGCATTTGCTTACTATGGAGGTATGTACTTCTCCTATACTGCTTCTTGTGAAAAGCCGCTTTAGAAATTGGTTGCTTCTGTCGTGTTTGCGCTTCCGCTCTAGTTTGCTTTTAAAACAACTTTATAGCATGGTTTATAGGTCACTTTTGCATTTATGTTCATTAAATGTGGACTCAATTCCACCCCCATTCATGGGTCCAATCGTGCAAGAGCTATTAGTATTTTGGCATCAGGGAGCTAATTACATTGAGGATTTTCACAGAGAGTTTTATAACCTGTGGATTGGCGCATGCATTTGATAGCCCAGGTGACAAGTAATGGATTGGGCGATGAGGAAAGAGAGGTATACCAGAGTCAATGGTTAGAGCGTGATGAGTTCTTTGATGAGGGCAGCGAAATCAATAGTAGAATGAGTTCTGAGTTAGTCTGGAGAGTTGATGAGTTCTGTGCTGTCGCTGTTGATATTTGCATTGTAATTGAGGTGGTTAAAGGAAGATGCAAGGACGTTTGATCGCTATGCTGTAATAGCTGTATATGTTGTTTCTGATTTGTTTTGGACGTTGCATGAGTAGGTAACCCATGTGGTAAGAATGCAGTACGAGGGTATAGAAAATCAATGCATGATGTTGGAATAGATTCTGGGAGAATACAGTACAAAGATGAGAGGGTTGGACCGCAAGCTTGGCTAGAGATGTGTGTGCATAGTAGTGAGTAAAGCTCTGGAGGGATGGTGGAACTGTGGAAAGGTTGTGATGAGGAGAATTCGTGAAGTAATTTCTCGTACCATGGGGATAGGTAATATAAATGGGTGGATGCTCGCAGCTATGGCCAACTAGAGTAAGGTTGTGGGGTGGGTGAAGATCTTGGGGAATGTGTGGATTGCAACACAGGAAAGAGTAAAGTAATGTTGTATAGGGGCTGCTTTCAAAACTCACACCGGGTCCTCAGGTTCGTCTTTTCAAAAAGGTTTCCATTGTTCCCAACCGATTAACATTGTTACACCGCTCTGAACCGCAAGTCAACACCGAACGGTTGGTTTTTAACCGCACCATAGGAGTTGTGGAGTCGGTGAATTCCTCTATGGAGTGAGACGGGGGGATTGATGAGGATGGCGAGAGCGATTGCGGTGTGGTGTGCTGGGCACTGCTGGGGAGGTATGGTGTAGCATATTTTAAGAAGATTCCCTTAAGTTCAGGGTGGGTTTCGAGGAGGAGGGGCGACCAAAGAATTGGAAGAAGCAAGTTGAGGAGAAGTCCCCTGGACAACTTTTGGGTTTTATATGCTTTTAATGTTCCCTTCTGAGCTAATCTGGCACATTTGTACAATTTACTTTTCTTTGTCGAAAGTTTGTCGCGACGCCTACCAGGAACTTTAGAACTGACTTTACCGGCAATGGCTTCTGGCCCAAAACCCACCCCCTGAAGTTTTCACGGAACACGTGGTCATCTAACCACGAAGATCAAATATTGTGGGGCCACTGCCCCTTCCCCCCCTGGCTATGCCACTGGAACAAACTAAAATCTAAACATTTTGATTTTCTACTACAGGTGATGTCAAATGCCTCTTTGTTTCTAGCTGGCCAAATGACACATTTCGACCATTCGCCCTAAAAGCAATCAGGGGTAGGGTAGTGTCATGCTGGGGAGGTTATTTGGTGAAGTAGTCACATGGCTAGGGTAGATAGATTAGGTTGAACATTATCCACCTTTTCCATCACCAAAGAGTTAATATACAACCCACAAATAAACATACTAAAGAAACAAAGGCCGGAATGAGGAATATGATTAAGGATAGTCATAGGGGCGTTCATTCACTAATTGTTATTGCAATCACAATAGGCAAAGCAAAAGGGGCTTTCTCAATGATGGCCCAAACAGGGAACTATGATGTTTAGCAACTTATCATTGTACAGTGAATATGATCAGAGATTGCTTTTTATTATAACGTATGGATTTAGTTCAAAAAACGTTGTCAACAGGCATTTTCTATCTACTCGTTTGCTAATGAGATTGTTTGCCTACAACTGCACTTTTGTCTTGTGTTAATGGCAAAAGTGCTTTCAAACTACTGTTTATAGGATATTTGAAGTGGGTAACAACAAATAAACATTCTGGTCATGAAATGCATTGTCCATAGCATCCGAGCTACGGTTGCAAGGAAATGTGTTGCGTAGCAACCGGTGCTATACATAGGTGAGTTAATTTTGGCGCCACCCCTGAAATGTTTAGAATGTGTTTCCAGTATTTGGTGTCTTTCATGCTTTTATCATAATCTGAACATTTTTTTCACCCCTCGCCTAGACTAACACCTAAAACATGTCTTTGCTCAGTTATCTCCCACTTAATTGTAAAATGGAAAGAGTACATGCGTAATATATGCTGGTAAGACGTCTACAATCGTCATTCCCAGGGAGTCAACTCCAATGTGTTATACATTGCAGGACCAATAAAGAGTGAACCTATATTTTGTTACACAAGTACTACCCAGGTGATTTTTAGGTTTCGGGATTTAAAACCAGCTTTTCAAGGAAAAAAGGGTCTTTTTGTTTTTAAGTTTGTAAATTGGAGCCTTAATAAAAATGGTTTTGGGGACAACCTTTTCTTTGAGAGCCGTTTTTGGATAATTTTTTTTTTTTTTGATGTCTTGTTAGAGAACTTTTTTTCCAGGTAAGGCAAAACTTGCTTGGAGGGGTCATGATAAAAAAAAATTGGTCACGCATATGTAACCAGGTATCCTTGAGTGTAGCGGAGAATTACATACATTGCTTGAAATCATTAAGCCCGATAATAGTATTTTGAGGTAGCCCTACTATGTTTATTCCACACGGATTACATGAAAAAGTAGCACTGTATAAAGTGTATTTTACAAAATATGTTTTGTGAAAGCAAAGCACATTGTCTATATTTTTATGTACAGATTCTTGATAAAATCCAAGAATCCACACACATTTACATGAAATATACAGTCACACTATAAACAGTAACATGATGAAGCCTACTGATGTTATTACAATACTGTACATGAACTGTAATTTTTTTTTAACCGAATGGGTTTGGAAAGCAACTGCATCATGTGTTCTATTCTCTGGAAAACTGAATAGATTCTAAGGATTTTAATGGAAACCTACACTGGATAAAATCTCAGGACCCATAATTGGATTTAGTGCTTAGCACATAGCAAATGGTGTTTTACCTCAATTCCTGATTTTGGAATTTGCACAATGGAAACTTCACATTTATAAAAGGAGCAGAATATCATAGGGGCTTTATTTAAAGTGAAATTGTCCTCGGCTGAATTTGGAAAATTTGGTATGGATGGAAAGCGTAAGTAACGTAGATTACCTAATCTCAAATAAGTTGTAAAATTGTCCACATTTGTTTGATTATTTATGGGGGCCCTTTTAATTTCCCGCCCAATAGCTTACTCGAAAACGATTTCCGACAATCCACCTCGCAGGCAAATGTGACGTCAAAGTGATGACACCAATCCAGATTTAACGTCGTTGTGACCAGCATAAAGATCGGCAGTGTTTGCCACTCTCCTAAAATTAACAACGAAATGAAACAAATAATGTCATTCTGTAACTTTTTTTTCTAATTTTATTATTACTTGCATTAACATCAATATTACAGTGTCGGCAATAACAATTCGATCAACCGATGTTTTGGTCATCACTTTGACGTCAAGTTGGGGCGCTTTTGATCATGAAGCGTGGGCGAAAACGCGCCCGTTTTCTTCGTTGTCCAAAAGCAAAATTAAAATGCTCTATTTTGTTAATTTTACATTCAAATTGTATTATGTTTTCGGGAATTCGTGAGTCTGTACATATATTTTTAAATGCATGTAAGTCAAACATGAGCTTGACAAAAATCTGACATATTTCCTTTAAGAGTTTCGTTTACCTCCACTACAGAAAAGGGTTTTGACACCTTTGGTAGTTAGTATGGACCCTCATCAATGCGAGTAGGATACTTCAATTGTGCATCAATTTCAATTAGGCCAGATTTACGTTTAACATGGTCAAACTTTGAAAATCCCCCATCATATTGAAAGGCATATTGTTCACTACATAAGATTTCCAAATGGATAGTCTTACCACCTACAACCATGGGTTTTGGAGTTATAAGGTAAATAGTCTAAATGGAAAAAGGTCAATTCATTTTGTACAATGGTCAACTTAAAGTAATCTGATTTATGTTAAATACTTGCAAGTTATTCCCTAAGGTAAGAGGACTCCTAAACGGTATAGTTGTATATGTTAAATGCTTTAACTTTGTGAGATAAGGTCAAAGAAGTCAACACCAATTGGGTATGGTTGCCCTATGACTATTTTGTCCCATAACTGGGACTAGCATTGGCAGATGTACAAACTATCCCTTATTTCGACTCATTAAGAAGCTTAATAACAACTATATTTTCATTTCAACACAGGGAACAACTCCGATGTGCCCTGTACAAAGAGAAAAATTGCCTTTTTTTTACCAGTTTAGCCTTTTTATCCGATAACTCCAAACATTGGCTAGTTGGACAAACGATACATTTTTGAATCCTTATGAGTAGAACGGACAATAATGGCATATATGTCAACATGATTAGAAATGTTAAAGTTGACCCCTGTGTAACTTATTGGCCCCTATTAAAGTGACACCACATTTGATATACTACTTCCTAGCATTGATTAGAGGCCCATACTAAGCTACCAACGGGGTCAAACTTTTCTAGTGAGGGGTAAACGACGATGATTGACCTGGGTCCTACTCCCTCCACTATAAGATTAATACAAGCTTCATAATGCATAGGTGTGAATTTAACTGGACATTTCATAGCACCCGCTCACTTTTTGTTTAATGTTTCACTATATATCCTGAAAAAGGTTAATTTCCAATATCATTGATTCTGATGGTACGTTCAATTAAGAGCTAATTTTATATCAAAACAAGCAAAAAACCCAAAAAAGAATTTCTTCTAAAATAAAAGAAATAAAAAATTTTTTGAATATCTCCAAGAGGAGATCCGTTTTTGGCATTGAAGAGGAAGCACACATCTAGAATTGGTCCAATTACACTCAGATGAGGAAAAAATCTCCAACCTTTTGAGTCAGTCAGGACGAGCTGTGATCACAATGCCTCTTGAAATGAATGCCCTATATAAGATTGCAATATCCGACCACTCCAGTATCAGACCACAACAAGTCTTTATGTTCTTTAACTATAGGGTTACCCGACCAGTACATGAATACCAGCTGTCCTCCTTCCATGTGAGGAACTTATAGAGCTGGAGAGAATCAAGACATGCAGTTTACTAAATGAATTCTAGAAAAACACACATGAATGTTACAGGAAGGAAGCCCAATTTAAATTCAAATATTTTGTTTAAACCATCTTTAATATCTCAGTCATATGCAAATTCCTATATCAGGGTGCTCAACGTGGAAGCCCACAGGCCAAATTCACCCACCACTATGATTTTGGCCCAAACTAGTGCAATACAGAAGCGGTAAGAAATAAACAGTGGCAATTGCCCTCAAGCCTGTGTCTGAAAAACAAGTGATCTTTTGGGCTGCGAGAATATTTTTGAGAACACATTTTCAAAGAATAACATTCTCCAAAGATGGAGGGCCAAACTTCAGTTAGCACTTTGACAAAACTAACAAAAGTCTGAGTCTGAATGAGTTCCGTAACCCTGACCCATCTGACACACTGATGAAGGTGGGGGGACCCTTCACGGAATGCAGCACAGGTTTATTCCATTAAGTTTCCCAATTCATAATGTATCAGAGAATGTCAGAATGGTCGTACAAAAACGTCCACGAAATTGCAGTGTACCATTTGCCCAACAGCATAGAGTCCATTAGTATGTTGTTTACACAGCTGTTTTGAACAAAGTCTCATTTAATTAACAAAAAAAAAAAATACACAATTAGTTTTTTGACAATTGATTTAGATGACTACTTTCTAACTAGCTACATCTGTGCAAAGTTATGAAACTCATTTTTGGCCAAACATGATTTCTCTTCAAAATCGAGTTTTATGGATTTCTTTGGAGATTTGGGGGACGAGTACACTAATTCTAACAGGGCGTATCAATAAAAAACGTCACAGAACTTCTCCCAATTTGTATTTTGTGGTCATTGTGGTAAAATCACAATCCAAATAATTAATGCATCTTAAGCCACATATCTCCTTCGTTCCAACGATAGTAATTTTTCATGTCGGTCATAAATAACCAAGTAATCATTGTTTTTGCACAATGGGAAAAAGTTGAGCCTGGGGACCAATTTTCAAGTAAGGCTACTCAAAATACTATTCAATTTTCCATCTCTTCTCACTCGTCATGCAAGGGAATGGGATTGTGTCTTTAAACTGGTACCAATCTTGTGCAAAACAATATGACTCGGGTACTCATGACCCACATGAACAATTACCTGTCGTTGGAAAGAGGAGATTGACCCTATAGAAAATTGTTGGCAAAACTTGCTTTTAGCCCCAAGTTTGGCAATAATTGTCTTGTTTCACACTTACTGTGCTCAAGGGATCGAGATCTCGATCAAACATTTGCCAGTCTTATAAAATGCTGCCTTTTGTGTAACATAGAGTGTGAAAGACACCTTTTTTTTAGGAAGGCAAACTTGCTTGAGGGGTCAAAAAATTGGTCATGCATTTTACTCCAACACCTTGCGTGAACCGGAGAATTACATTGCTGAATCATTAGCACTATACTAGTATGCTTGACGGTAGCCGACTTATGTTATTACAACCCTGATACATGAAAAAAGTAGCACTGTTAAAGTTTTATTTTTTAAACAAAATTACTTTTGAAAGAAGGCACATTTTCTGAAAACTATAATTCTAGATATTTTTATGCACCGATTCCTGGATAAATCGCAGACCCCACACACATTTACATGAAATTAGCGGATACCTATAAACAGTATACAATAGGTAGCCTACTGATGGTATTCCAACACGTGATCATGAATGTATTTTTTTTACAAAATGGTGGTTTTTGAAAGCAACGCACATTTTTCTGGAAACTGCATAATTTTAGATATTTTATAACATATTCATATCCGGCTAAAATCTCAGAACCCATAATTGGATTAATGTGTCGCACATAGCAATAGTGTTTTTACCTCAAAGCCATGATTTGGGAATTTTCATCCCTAGGTGAGAACCGTCTATACCGGTAGATTATACAAGCCATAGATACCTAGTTGAATTAAGGGTACATTTCATTGATCTTACCCCTCTTAGCACCTCGTTTGTTTAATGTTTTCCCTAGATTCCCTGAGAAAAAGTTATTCCAAAATTTCACAGTTGATTCTGGATGGTGCATTTCCATGTTAAACAAAATGTTTGTATCACATCAACACTGAATCACAACAACTGCCCCCAGGCCACTATATTGTAATTTTGTCCTTTTTTTATTTTTTGAAACAAAAAATTTTGAATATCTTCAAGGTAATCCATTTTGGGGGGGGCACGAAGATTAGCCGCATCATATAATTTGGGCTAAATTAACAGCTCAGATAGATAAAATACGGGAATCGTGACAACGCAAGTATCAGGACCACAGCAAATCTTTAATGTCTTGTACTATCTGGGTAACCGACCAGTACATGAATACCAACCATCTCCTCCTCCTCTCCCCCCCGCCCTCCACTGTGGAATTTATAAAGAGGAGAGAATCCCAAGACAACCGCAGTTACTGATGGATTTCTAGAAAACATATGAAGGTTACAGAAAGGACCAAATTTAATTTGTTTTTAACCGCTTTCATATCTCAAGTCATGTGCTAAATCTAAATCTGAGTTTCTCACTGGCAGCCCACCAGCCAAACCAGCCCACCAACTAATTATGATTTGGCCCACAAAACTAGTGCCATACAGAAGCGGTAAAAAATAAATGCATTTGGCCCTAAAGCCGTGTCTTTAAAAAAAAAACACTGTGAGCTGCTTTGGCCTGCGGACAATAGTTGAGACACATTTTCAAGAATACATATTAATTAAATCACTAAAAATGGAGAGGGCCCAACTTCAGTTGATAAAACCAGAATAAACAAATAATATAACAGTGACACAGTTTCTTACAATGATTTAATGACGAATTCTACTACTTCACTCTGTGCTGAATTTTATGAAACTTTATTGTGGGCAAACATGAATTCAAAATCTAGTATTCATAGATTTCGAGGGAGATTTGTGGTGATGGAGAAACACGATATAACATGGCAATCTTGGCCCCTTTGTATAGAATAACTCTAAATAAGTTTCATCTGAGAAAATTTTTTAAGAAGCCGATCCACCTTATTTGTAGGTTGGGTGTCAACATTTAACCAAAAAAGGAGTTTGGCAAGACGCACCGTGTAAAAACAAAACAATGCCTATTAGGTGATGAACAAAGTATAAAAAGAAATTTTCAAGCTTTCTCAATAAAATCCATGAGTTTCATAACTTGATTTTTGATAACACAAAAAAATCTATTTGTGCAAGTCAATCGTTTCCAAAATGTCCAACAATTTGTTAAGACCATGGCCCTTCACAATAGCCTAGGGACCTAGATTTGAGACCGACGTGGTCACATTTTGGTCTCAGAAGCAAGCTACTTTTTTTCTCATTTACCCTGTGAAATCCTTAGGGCTAAAGGGATGTTTGTTTTAGATGTTAATGACGAAACAGGTCCCATTCTTGGGGTCGACCAATATTATTATTACACAGCACTCTATGGGGTTACAAAATCACTTTGTTGGCTCACACTATTCAAACCTGGTTGAAAGAACGGCGCGAACTACATGGGGGTTTTATGGTAACGACCATTCAGGATATGAAAAATGACAAGACTTAAATCGGGCCATCCCCCTCTTAACTACTCAATGTTATTGTGATTCAGCTTTAACAACATATGTAATAATATAGATATATATATATGACCAGTACTTACATATTTCTGGTCATTGTAAATTAAAAGACATTATAGGTATTATCGATACTGGTGCATTCTATTTAGAACATTGAAATCAATGGGTGTCAACCCCCTTCTAAAATTGCATATCATGAACATAAACGACACATATACTATCTAAGGAATAGTCACAACAAATACCATATAAATCTATACTACATAAGGAAATTATACTTGGTTTGAGCTGATACTGGAATTAGGGACTGATTTGGATCATTAAGATGTTTGCACGATATCAGGCATAGCATGGCGAGTCATCTGACTAGGGCACCATAAGTTGCTCTCATTTGGATAAAAAATGTACAAATTATTTTGACTGCCATAAATGTTTAGATACCAATGTAGGGGGAACCAAAGGTCTATGTCCATTGCATTAAATGGGGATTGACCTTGATTCCCCCTACTTTGATAAGTAAGCATAACTTGCTTTCTATGAGCTCTATCAATAATTTGCACCATTTTCCATCCAAATTGGAGCAACTTTAAAATTTGACCACTGTACAACTGAAAATGACCCTTTTTATTGATTTTTGCTCTTTAGCTTTTAACTCAAAAACTTAAGAATGTAGATGGTACAAACTATACCTTTTTGGAATCCTTATAGTTAGACAAATAACCTGGTAATACATGATCGATTTTAAATTGGCTCCTGTGTAATCTTGTCTAGATTCCGCATCCTTAAGGCATCATTTGCAGCACTTAAGAATCATGTGTCAGGGCTCCCTCTCAGGCTGCCTAAAAATACACAATCACACCTTTTGTAACTGAAGATGTGTGCTAGCCCCTGCGTTATGTGTTCACCTTCACAAAACACTAAATAGTGCTGTTAAGATCTCAACATCTTACCTGCTTTTCAGTGAGAGTATTTTAATTATAGTGTGTGTGTTACCATTACCAATGGATTGCATGTTTTACTCTAGAAAACAGTGGCGGCACCAGACTTCATTTTCGGGGGGGGGGGGGGGGGGGATTTTTGGGTGGGGGGAAGTGAAATTTGAGGGGGAAACTTCCAAAATTTTGAGTTTTAACAATGTTGGCCTAAAAATCACTGATAGTAGCCCACAATTTGGTATTTTTGGCCCCCCCCTGCTTGAGAATACAAATTTTGAATGCCTATGATTGTGATAGTCAAAATCCTATATCCTGAAGTCGAATTTGATTGGTTTCATTTCACAAGGCAATATACAAAGGAACAGTGAAATTTGAGCAATAAAGGTAGACAATATTTGTTTTATATAACAATATCACATATATTCCTATCATGCCAGAGCAAAAACTTTCACACAGCTCAAATCGGTGTTGTTATATGTATACCACTAGCTACATCAGAAAATTGAAAAAATTATCAAAAATCAGATTTTATGAAGTATAGGCATCCTAGCATACCCTACAAGTGATAGGATCAAAAGCAATCTGATAAGGGAAAAAATCAGATATTATCTAGTCAATGTCTGTAAGGATGCTTACTACAACACATAATTGAATGGGGATCTTCAGACTCTGCTATTTTCTTCCTTTTCTGTCAATTTTTCAGTTGGAAGAAACAACTTACAATAATCTTCAGACTTGCATTCACTTTTAAGCTATTCCTGCAAATTTCAAATATTTTGATTCTTTTGGGTTGATCATGATTCTGCAATGCTTGGAAAATTTAAGAATGTCTCTCCCTTTAATTATAAGGGTGTGATAAAAAAAAATGAACCCCATCTCAAAATATGGGGACATCCTAAATAACTAGAAAAAAATACAGGCTGGGGTAAAATTCATACTTGCACTTTTGTGAAATAACATAAGACTATATACCTAAGATACTTAATCTAGACCTCAAAATTACCACAACATCTTAATTCTAAAGGCTTACAAAACTGAAATTACAATTATAAAGACCCTAACTTACCATTGGTGTTATTTTGCAAACATTGGCAACATTTTGGCCTACTTTAAAATATGGCACATTTTGCCAGAATAATGTAACAGTGCTTTATTTTTACACATTCATGTAAATTGCAGGAGCATGTTTAATTTGTGAAAATCAAAAGCTGATTTAAACATCACTTTGCAAACATTAGCAATGGCAATGACAATGATCCAAAATGACCACATACCAAGTTTCTAATAAAATTGGATGAATTGAGTACATGTATATACAAAGATATATGAGCTGTGAGATTCAAAAATATTGTGCGAGACGTAAACATACCAAAAAATTCATAAATTTTATGACTATTATGTTTTAAGAATCTTAGTTATTGAACATAAATGACCATCCTCTCATCGAACTTCAATGTAGCACTTCTTCAGTGCATAGGCCAACTTCTGTTTGTCAAAATCCATCATGAAGCCTTTTGATGCCAAATACTGCCTGAAAACTGTAACGCTAGTATCGGTACTTCTCCAGGTGTTCACGCTATGTTTATCATTTATTAATTCTTGAAAATGTTCTTCATTAATCATTGCAAATCTGCTGGATGCACTGGAACAAGTCACCATGATGAATTTGTTTACATGACCTAATAAAATTTGACTGGATCATTCACCTTTAGTGATCACTACATGTGGTCGATACAATTATATAGAGCTCAATGGGATAAACGAAAGACATCCGTAAATCCAACAATTTAAATAACGGACTATCGTCCGAAATCGACACAGATATTAGAGTCCAATGTTGCTTTTGTCGGCTGCTAGCTTATAGATGTACAGAAATATTGGTTATTAAGTTGTACAGAAAGGAAGGAATACAAGATTCTTTAAACATAATAATCATGAGAATTGGTCACTGCATTCTGGTCAAAAAAGTCAACATTTGGGGTTACCAGAAATATAACCATCGCCATATACATGCATCCATCTGGATGGTGTGACCATGGCACTCTAAGGAGTCCTAACTATAGCTGGTGTCCCACAGAAAAGGAAATGGTTATTTTCCTGGAAGCCAAACCAAAATTTAACTAAAAGCAGGTACAATTGTACATTTCCATGCATTTCTTTATGTGAGAAAAAAAACTTTCCCTCAAAGGCAATTCTGAAATTAAAAAATTTTCCTCGAAGCATCAGAAGAACATTTTTTCTCAAGTCAACTTGCATGCTCAAGGGCATGAGTTTCCTGATGTGCTTTCAAACTTTTTCCAGATCTAAGATTTTTCTGGCAGATGTTACACTGATATGGCTTTTCTCCACTGTGAGTATAAGAATGTTGTTTAAGATTGCTGTTATTTACGAATGCCATGTTGCACTGTTCACATTTGTAGGGTCTTTCACCTGTATGTACCCTTAAATGCACTTCCAAATTTCTAGCATATCGAAACATTTTGCCACAAAATTCACAGCAGAATTGACCATTTTTGTCCATGTGCAACTCTTCATGTCGCTTTAATGTGCCTCTCCTTTTAAGCCTCTTTCCACAAATTTTGCACAAATGTAAGCCATCTGATGAGTGCACTATCATGTGGCTCTGTAATGCTGATTTCCTGGGAAATGCCCATTCACACTTTGTGCATTGATATGGTTTCGAAAACCCTTGATGTACATAGCTCATATGACTTCTCAAACATTTTTTGCTAGCAAATATCTTGTTACACAGACTGCACTGTGGTACTTTGCATTTATAATGAGCCTGTCGTTTGTGTTTTTTAACTATCTATTTCAGGGAAATCGTTTGCAATAGACACTTGGTGCGCATCTTCGTCAAGTGAACACTCATTTCATGAGCTTTGTCTTACGTGTTTGTTTGCAAAATATTTGTTACATTAATTTTGCAGTCGAGCATGCTTTAATAAATGCACCCTCAGATCCTTCTTATTCTTTAATCTCTCCTGACATATCATGATATCTCACTGCACTGCATGCTACGTATAGGACGACGGAGGCTTCTGTATCACACAAAAATCTTGTTGCAATGCTTGCACTCCTTTTGCATATGTTTTCTCATGTTTTTTAATCAGTGCGTTTCAATGATGTGCGATTGGTTAAAAGCTTAAGCACAAAAATTTGCAAGTATATGGATAGAGTCAGTGTGACTTCTTACAGAGTCTATTGCATCATTAATTGAAAAACGTGCATTGCAAGGAAGCACTTCAATGATTCAAACAAGGCTATTTGCTTTCAGCAATGGAAAATTGGTCTGGAAGAACTTGCTCACAGCTTGATTGCGATTGTTGCCATATCTGAGAGATCCTTGGGTAGAAAGGCCCATATGAGAGTTTTGAAGTTTGAGCTATCTGATGCTAAATGGGGTGATAGGTTTCGGTTTATTGTTTCCTCTTGCATTTGAACCTTGCTGTTGAAATACTGGATGTTTTACAAGCTGACATGTTAATTTCTATTTCTAATCGCCATTATTTAAGGTATTATAGGTGGAATAATCTATTTCCATATTTGCAAAGGTGGTCACAGCTTCGAAGTCATTTTGTAATACATTAATTAATTTAAGTCCAAGCATAGAAAATATTCTATGTGGCTAGTATATGCATCATAAGTTGAAGTACTTTCAATCCATTTCTAAGTGGGTACACCAAATGAAAGGCATTTCCACTGCCTGCATATGATGTACTATGAGAGGTACCTGAAGTACCTGTAGTCTTGATGTACCTGCAGTGATATGATGTCAACAGTTGAAAAGCGGACTTTTCAAATCTATTGCTTAATGTTCGATGCTGCCAAATTCATTTCCAATTTGGAAACAGAGGCATCCAAAGATGAATTGTTACTGTATTTTAAAATGTTTGCATCAGTATTTACATGCTATATCACAGGCTAAGATGTCTTCATTGGTACAACCTGATGTAGAGTTAAGCTGAAATACTGTTGTCATATCTAGTTTGGTTATGTAGTGAGTTGATAAGTTACTTTCATATAATTGCTGGATTCCAGTGGACCGTTGCTTTGTATATCCCTCAGTGCATATTCGTCCTTGGAATATTTGGCGATGTGTGACATGGCATCATATCACGGGAACTGCTCTTTATGGTAAATTTCCTTTGAGCCTGGTTTAAGCTAATTCTGTATCGAGATGTGTCGTATATTTCTTGTGATTCTTACCTGCTTCTGGAAGATGAAAAAATGAAGGAAGCATTCTGGTACATATTACTTGCACATTAAAACTTCCTTCAATACTTTTCAAAGCATACCTTTTAGTAGTATTTGTGCCTGACTTTCTCCATCTTCCTTACTTTGGTTCCATTCATCTCCTACATTTTCATAATTTGCTTCTTGTTTAAGATTGTGGAATTGATCCAGACACCCTTCTCATTAAGAAACTTTGAAGGTGTTGTACTCATCAGTTCCTGGCAATTCAGTTTTTATTTACTATGTAATGGTACAATGTTCTCAGTCCAGTAGGAATCGTTGCACTATATCCTTGACTAGTCAAGTTTGCAGGTTCAGTATGGCCAATCATAAGCGATACTGTTAGCCAATTTTGAACTTTCAGAAGGCATTACACAGTCTTTTCTTTCTGTCAAGCTGCCAATTCAGTTAATATTTGCTGGATATCCTGGTTTTCTGCTCTACTGTCATTCATAAGACAAAGATGGGGAATGTGGTTCACCTGTCAAAATTGCACTTTTCAGGCATTATAATTCCAGAACTTTGATTACTGTGAAGTCAGAGCTTCAGTAGTCATAGCTACAGAAAACCTTGTTATTGTTGGTTTGTAGCTTCACAGACACAGGTTGGAAACTGGTCAGCTTTCAAACTTTGTAGGGTTTAGATTCATTCAAAAGCTGACCAGAACTTGGAAAACTATCAAGTCGCAGGTTTCAGCATTCACATTTACAGAAGCCTGGCTATATAGCAATTTGCACTTTCAGCTTCGTAATTGCAGAACTTGATTTTCTGTGGAACGTTTGGCAGAGCTCAGTTAGTCATAGCTTGCAAGAAACCTTGTATCTGTTGGGTTGTAGCGTCAGTAGGCACAGTTGCATAACCATTGGGTTAGCTGTCATATGTGTAGTTTTAGGAATTCAAAGCTGCAGAACTCTGAAAATCTATCAAGTCTCACAGTTTCAGCCATTACTTTGCAGAAGCTGGCTATATATCAGTTTGCGTTTTAGCATTCATAGTTGCAAAACCCCGGTCATCTGTCGAGTTTGCAATTTTAGCATTCATAGTTGCACACTCTGGTGATCGTCAGGTATGGGAGTTCCAGTATTCTAGTGCAGACCCCTGATTTTCTGGAAAGTTCACAGTTTTAGCATTCATAGATGTAGAACCCTGGTAGACAAAGCTGTGGAACCCTGGAACTATCAAATTGCACTTTCAGCATTCGTAGTTGCAGCACTTTGATTACCTGTGAAGTTCAGAGCTTCAGTAGTCCTAGCTACGGAAAACCTTGTTAGTTTGGTTTGTTGCTCAGCATGCACAGTTGCGAACCTGGTTGCTGTCATATGTGTAGGTTTAGCATTCAAAGCGGCCAGACTTCTGGAAATTATTCAAGTTTGCAGTTTAGCATTTATGTTGCAAAAACCCGGATCATCTGTTGAGTTTGCAATTTTAGATTCATAGTTGCCACAAACCCTGGTTATCGTCAAGTACAGAGTTAGTTCAGTATCATAATTGAAGAACCCTGATTTTATGGAAAGTTTACAGTTGTAGCATCACTGATGTAAAAACCCTGGTTATTTGTCCAATTTTGCAGTTTGGCTTCAAAGTACCAGGACCCTCGTTACCTGTCAAATTTGCAGTTCAGCATTCGTAGCGGCAGAGAACCCTGGTTACCTATCAAATTGGCAGGTTCAGCATTCATAGATGAAGAACTCTGGTTATCCGTCAAATTTGGAGTTTCCGCATTCACAAGCTAGAGACCATCGTTACTGTCAGTTTGCAGTTTCAGGAGCATTGGGGATTCTCGTGACACCATTTTCAGAATCTGAGACTGTCTGGGTGAAATGAATAAAACCCACTACTGTCATCCGGAAGCTACTCCTCCACTGGCATTACAATGACTGACTTATCAGTGAAGTGGATACTGTCTGCAAACCATTTTTTTTACCATTGTCCGTTACTCCTTCACGTGTGTACGGATGCAACCATTGCGTTGGTCTTAACTGTCCACAGCAAAGAGCAATGCCATAAACACTTCAAGAGTATACCACACATAGATCTCGTCATCTGGTGCTAGGATAAAAATGAGTGGTCGGTCTATACCCTGTTTCTTAAAAATCTCATCCACTGGAATCCACCAGTCGATTTACGGCTGGTTTCCAGTTGCAAGAAATAATGCAGCAACACTTATATTGATGTAACTGCTTCTGGGACACATCTTACATGTGTTAAAGTTCCCTGCCATATGGCAAATCTTATTTGTGGCTACAATTGTGGTTGTAAAAAGCAACAAAGCTGTTTGTGGTGAAATCCTTTAAAAGAAGTCGTTACTCGTAAATGAAATCTGGCAATATTTCCTAATACTGTCCCGTTGATGTTCGAGTAGGGTGTTTGATCTGCCAAATGTTCCTAAAGAAGAAAGGCAGAAGAACCATTAAATATGATAAGCTTACGCGTTTGGAAGTGACTCATGGCATTGTACTTTCAGTTTGATCCTTTTCTGTTGTTTGCACTTGATTCAAGTTGAATGCATATTTTAGTTGACTGGCTGGTCCTCTGATATATGTATGCACAGACCTTCTCCAAAGTTTTTGTGGTTTTAATAATACATTGTATGGGACAAGAATGGTGAAAGTTTTGAACTTGGCGATTGATCCTTTTGCCTGTGGAAATTACTGTAAAATGCCTGAAAAAATGCAAAAATTCTGAATGTTTGTTAATACCACTCCACAGACATGAAATAGCACATTGCAGAGAGCATTACAAATTATTCTAATCAATGCTTGTCAGCAAACACCTAACATGACAAGGTTTAGATGAGGGAAACATTATTTCCTCAAGTCTGTTACAGAATAATTTCAATGTAATCTAAAAATTTGAGTGCAATATGCAAAATTTATTTAAATTTTAACAAGTGGTTCTCGAACCCACAAGTGTCGCCCTGCTTTCAGGACCACCTTCCTTCACTCCTATTTTATAACAAACCTAGATGACATTTGACTTGCAAGTGACCATGTATCATATGAATTTGCAGGTAGTCCGGGTTTGGTTGCAGGTGACTTCAAATCTTGTGAATTATGCCAATAGCCATTTTATAACTGTGACCTCTAGTGACCTTTAATCTTGGTATGTGACCTTTGACATTATTATGGTTTTCAAGGGGCATACCCCCCCCCAGTGCACAAGATATTGTCCGAAAATGCCTTTACTTATTGAACAAGGGCAATTTTGATGTTTTAGCCTATATTATAACTGGACCTCATATGACTTTTGACCTTGGTTGTGCTTGTGACCCACATCATAGGAAAGATGCCAAAGGGGCATCTTTTCGGACCCAAGTTTTGTATAGGCAATTGCACTTTTACTCTCCCAAATGAGTCCAATTTGATGTTTTCAGCCCATTTTTACTCATACCACACCTTGGGACCTAGGTATGTGACCCTTGTCCACATTATATGAAGGTCCCCAGGGGAGGAGAATCTATGACGGGCTATTCCATGTCAACACTCTAGATGTGCACCGCAGGATGTCATGAGATTGTTTCTGTTTTGGTGTGTGATAGATATTGCTGAGAAATGAAAATGTCGAATTTTGAGCTTCATTCCCACCTTCGTTTTCCCGCAGGAGCATTCAGAAATTAAGGGGGGTCACCATGAAAATGCAGGTGTAGTTATGTGCGATGCAAAAGACAATTTTTAGAGGGCATAATTGTAGGGAACCCTCCCTAACTGAAAATCACTATTCGGGAGAGTTTGTTAGGGTAGAATTCCAATCTGGCAATAAAAAATGTGATTAGCTCCTTTACGTTTAAAGTATTTCGTTGTATAAAATGTAGATATCTTTCTCTGGACAAGTTTGGGGTCAGAAAAATCCGTAAGTAGTAAACAATCTTTTCATGTCTTTCTTGTTAATCTGCAGTCACACTGCAGGACTTACTCCGTGCAATAATAATCACATTAGGTAAAGTAATAAGTGAGTTACCGCCTATGAAAAATCCTAATTTTGCATTTGACATCTATTGGCCACACTGAAAATCCAAGTTGACATCGACATCACCCCTCTACTTCAGATTGTTGAAGATTACATCATCAGAACTATTCTTGAAGAACCAGCTTGGTGTCTCGATGTCTTCATGTTTCAGCACAAGACACTTTTGTTAATATCCCCATAGAATGTATATGGTTATATACACTGTTGCATTTGTACAATGAATAGGTCATGTATAACCTTTGTGTGGTAACTTTGAGGGGTATTTTGTTGTGAAAAAATAAAGACAGCAAGCTAATTCTTTAAAGGAAGTTGTCATGATATATCTTCAACTATCTGAAGGTAGAGGCGGCGGTTGTCGAAGTCAAATTGGTTTTTCAGGGGGGTCAAAATGTGTCAAGAAAGTACAATTACTATTTTCAGGGGCTGTACCTCACTTATCACTTTTTTGTATGTTCATATGTTTCACTATGTAACTCTGATGACCAAAAGATGACAATAAATTTTCTTACTTTTGGAATTATGACCCCCCCCAAGATTTGGCCACCGAATGAACAAAGGCACATATTTAGGCCTCATTCACTGAAACGTAAAAATGCCATGAACTTTCCGTGCCAGATTGAATTCTACACCAAATATAACATAGGTAGTGATTTTTCAAGTTGTGTTGAAGGCTCCACTACTAATCTGCGACCCTCTCAACATAGTCTTTCACATTGGTGGCACTCTTTGATGGTGACCACCTAAATTTCCAATTGCTCTCGCGGGAAAACAAAATGAACTATGACACTAAAATTTCAGGATTTTTTTTAATTTTTTAGGTTTTTTCTTTTTTTAAACAAAAAAATCCACGACGTGCTGCGGTGCAATCTCGAATGTTGACATGGAATGGGCTAAAGGATTTTGAAGAGCACATAGTGGTCAATTGTTCCCGTTCAGAAATATCGGCTTCGTAAAGGGTCCTGTTCGACCACTACAATTGATTTACAACTGTGCAAAAATCTCAATTTATTTGGAAAATTTGACACTCTTCAAAAAATTGCTATTATTGCTTCTAAATGTAATGTGTGTATTATATGTTTTTTAAAATTAAAATTATATCTTTGGGCTAGTTAAGCTGCTGCCATATGTAAAGTTGTTTTGTGTCTATCTTAAAGGGGGATGGTCCGATTAAGTATATTAAGTTTTCATCTTGTTAGAAACTGACCATCATATGACTTTTGACTTTGGCTTGTGACCTTTGAACCACATCATATGATATTCCCACAGGGCATCTAGGTGACCCAATTTTATAGCAATTGCACTTTTACTTCTCAATGATTCCAATTTGATGTGTCAGCCCAATTTTATAACCTCATAACACCTTGTACCTGGTATCTACCCTTGTCCACATTAAACTGAGGTTCCCAAGGGGATCTCTGAAGGGCTATTCCATGTCCACACTCGAGATGTGCACCGCAAGCAGTCCATTGATTTTTTTCAATTTTTTGGTGTGATGATCATATTGCTGGAAATGAAAATTCCGAATTTGAGCTTACATTCACCTTATCCGTTTTCCCGCCGGAGTCATTCAGAATTAGGGGGGGGTCCACCATTGAAAAATGCTGTGCGAGTGCAAACAAGACAATTTTTAGAGGGCCATAAACTTGTACTGGAACCCTCCTAACATTTGAAAATCACTATCCTGGAGATTTGTTAGTGTATAAATCAAATCGGGCATAAAAAATGTGATAGCTCCTTTACTTTTAAAATTTAGTTTCGGTGTAAAAATGTGATCTCTTTCATCTGGGATCCCACCAAGTTTGGGGGTCAGAACTTCCGTAAGAAACAATTTTTTAATGTCCCATTTTCTTGTTAATCTGGAGTCACACGCAGACTTACTACCAGTGCAAATAATCACATTAGGTAAGTAATAAGTGAGTTACAGCCTATTGAAAAATAGCTAATTTTGCATTTTGACATATATTGGCCACCCTGAAAATCAATGTTGACTACAGACATCACCATCTCACCCCTCTACTACTTCAGATATGTTGAGATACACACACTCATCAAAAAGACTATTCATAAACTTCAAAACACTACAACCAGCTTTGGTGTCCAAATACACTCAACGCTGTCTTCATTGTCTTCAGCACAAGACACTTTTGCTGATATCCCCATATCAGTATATGGTTTATATACCTGTGTCATGTAGAATGACCTCTGGTTCACGTATACCTTTGTGTGAAAGTCACTTTGAGTGTGTATTTTGTTGTGAAAACATTAAGACACCAAGAGCTAATTCTTTCAAGTTAAGTTGTTTATGATATATCTTCAACCTAATCTGAAGTACGAGGGGCGGTGTCGAATGTCAACATTGGTTTTCACATTTCAGGGGGGTCAAAATGTGTCAAAAAAGTACAATTACTATTTCAGGGGCTGTACCTCACTTATCACTTTTCTGATAGTTCATAATGTTCTACTATGTAACTCGATTGACCAAAAGATGACAATAAAAAATATTTCTTACTTTTGAAGTATATGACCCCCCAGATTTGCCCCGAAGGAACAAAGGCACATATTTAGAGGCCTCATTACCATCTAACGTACACATGCCATGACTTTCCATGCCAATTTGAATTCTACAAAACAAACACACCAAATATTACCCATAGGTAGTGATTTTCAAGTTGTTGAAGGCTCCATTACTAATCTCAGACCTCTCAACATAGTGTTTCACATTGGTGGCACTTTTGATGGCGCCCTCCCTAAATTTCCAATTGCTCTAGCAGGAAAACAAAATAGACTAGACACTCAAAATTTCAGATTTTCATATCTCATCAATATGTCTACCACACACTTAAATCCAAAAAATCCGCGACGTGCTGCGGTGCACATCTCGAATGTTGACATGGAATGGGCCTAAAAGGAATTCTGAAGAGCACATAAGTTGGTCCATTGTTCCCGTTCAGAAATATCGGCTTCGTAAAGGGTACTTGTTCGACCACTACAATTGATACAACTGTGCAAAAATCTCAATTTATTTGGAAAATTTGCACTCTTCAAAAAATGTGCTATTATTGCTTTAAATGTAATGTGTGTATTCTATTGTTTTAAAATAAATTATATCTTTGGGCTAGTTAAGCTGCTGCCATATGTAAAGTTGTTTTGTGTCTATCTTAAAGGGGGATGGTCCGATTTAAGTATATAAAGTTTTCATCTTGATAGAATGCCCTTCACCCAAAAACCCCTTCTGTAAATTTCCGCGCCGATATTTCAATCAGAAACATGATTTTGTGAGCCCCATAGAGTACTGTGTACAACTAATAATGGTCGACCAAAATTAAGCACACCTTCGCTCATAACTCGCAAGCCCAAAATCCTTCAGCCCTAAGATTTCACAGGGCAAATGAGAAAAATAGTAGCTTTCTTCTGATACCAAAATTTCGACCACTTCCGGTAAAATCCGGGGTTTTGGGGACGAGGCTATTAGCGATCGGGCCATGGACCTTTAAAGGGATAAGAAGTTGAGATTTAATATCATACTATGTGTGCTAAGTGCAAACTCTTGAGAGGAAGAAAGTAAGGAAGTCCATTTACCTCGTAGGCTTGGTGTGATGCTGTACACCCATCAAATTTGCGTCTTCAGCTTTGCTCAGTACAAACACAGATTCGATCTGTGTAGTGAAGCTGGACCAAACGTTATCTGATCATCATGTCAGTGATGTTTGTCGCTCATCATTTTTATCATCAAAAAATATATTTGCCAATATTATTGGGGCACGTATGTTATTGGCTATGACTTTTAATTTTTTGTAGGCTGCATTGCAGTATTGCAACGCAACACAGTGAAGTATGAACAGACCTTTATTCACAAGTAAAAATAGCCACTTCCTTTCTTAATTCTGCACAGTTCTGATTTGGCAAATCACTCACCATGATCACTGGACACAGTGAGGGCGCTCGACCTGGAGAGAGGCGCTCGACCTGGAGAGTGGCAATAATTTTTTACTCCGCACCGCCTTGATTTTTATCTTAAATTATCTGTTTTTATCGCGCACATCCCAAGTTATTTTTGTCATCAAATTATAAATTATACGTTTATTTTTTTTTTTTTTTTTTTTTCATAGTTTTGGGCACCACCATATTTGGTTTACGTATCGTCGTATTTGGAAAATCCTTATGCATATTTATTAGGTTCGTCACACTTAGCGAGTGAAAACAACAATAACAACTGATGCCACATGCTAGCTATCACTCGGACAAATATCTCTTTTCCTAAGCAAAATTAACAGGGGTCATCGGGAGACTTTTTGTGCATTAGGAATGCAGGAATCTTTTTAGAGGCATGTTTTCTTCCATCGATTAGTTTTCGCATAATTATTGCAGAAAAATCGGCCGATCAGACAATGGAACAAATGGGGGAATGCAACACTGAAACATAACGTGTGATGCACCAGAATTTGTCGGATGCGTATGCTTGTGAAGTACAGCGACGACGCGTGGCCCGGTTGCACAACAAGAAGGATGCGCGTGCGAGGTGTGAGAGAAATCGGTTACTCGTTGCTGGCCTATAGGGCCCTTGCACGGAAGGTTAAATTAATTGAATGGACTTTTGTTGTCCTCCAGATCAGCCAAGGATGCGAAGAATACAATGCAAGCACTTGCTTCACCTGAACATTTCAGCTATTTACAGGTGATTCCTGTGTTCTATGCATGCTTGGGTTGTTCTGAGGCAGGGTTCTGGCCAAGAAACCTATGACATGCCGTTGCAAGCGCCTATTCAATAACACAAGCGTTTCCCCTTTGGTTTTATTCTAGCTTAGGGTATGACCTGAGGCAGGCGGAGTGCCAACAATACTGACAAAGCTTGCAAAGACTAGTCCGAGTCTATGCAGGTGTGGATGTGGAAACTGATGCATCATGGTGGTGACAGCACCGACAGTCAACTCAAGTCATGACAGGCTCAAAACTAACATGCTAAGTACGAGACGAGGTGCAGAATTTTTAATTTTGATATACAGACCATGGGCTGATCATGATTATTACGTTTATTACTTGCCTTTGGTCTTGGTTCATTCGTGGGCATTCATTCTTGGCAACACGTGCCATACCATGCCATAGCTCATGAGCTTGCAATCACTGAAACCCTGGCAAGATCAGTGGCTGCAACTCCCGGCTCCCTGCTGCAATGTGGAAAGGCTTTGCTTGTTTATTTCAGATGACCTCGTGACCGTCTATGTCCCAAATCATATTGAGTGTAATACCATGCTCAGAAATACACCATACGGCATGTATTTCCGCGTGGGAAATACATCAATAACACCGCCGCTATTAAAACTTGCAGTCTTGGCACAGGCCGTACGCTGTGTGATGTTGCAAAGTGGTGGCCGCACCCCCCCCCCCACCCACGAAGGGGGCCATTTTTTAATACAAAGGTCCAAAATTTAACAAAAAAAATAGGGGTTTAAATCCTCTTTTTCACAAACAAACTCCCACTTTTTCGAACCTCAAACCCCGTGATGGGCCTACTAGTGCTTGGTGTAGTGCCTATCTGTACCTGGACATACACTGCAATTTTTTTGTAATCCCTCCATATTACAGTGGTTGTTTGTTTGCCATAGAGTTATGAGACAAACTTTTGAGCTTTTGGTATGAATTCTTATGTGAAATTTGGTAGCCTTTGCCCAAAACCCAGCCGTCAGGTTTTAAAAATGCTCTGCAGTGCCTTACCCTCTATATCATTACAAACTATTGCAGGACATCTTCCATACAAGTGTGAGAGAGCACGCAAGAAGCAACATTTTCGGGTATAGGTGATTTTGTACACACTAGTGATGTTCCTCAGCTCATAATTTGCCGGACATTAAACTCCAAGATATAAACAAGTTATGTTAAAGTCTGACTCCTTAGCTTTCTTAACATTCCCAAATTTCATTTAGTAACACGTTCACTTTACATAGGTACCGTCCAGAGTATTTTAACATTAATCCTAATCAAAAGCAATGGCGATACATTGACAGATTTTTATCTAGTTCAGTCATGGATATTGTCTGATGGACAAATCGTTCATAAAAATAAAACTAGACTGATCGATTTCTTAGATTCTAAGCTTTCGGATGATTACCTTCATTTGTCCCAAAAACATCTCCAAAACCAATAGGTAACTTGCTCCAAACCAACATACGTTTAGATGGAAGGAATACAATGCATTATGTCCCGGGCACGGTAATTATAGTTTGTAATGGCCCACGTCAACTGTAGGCGATATAAATCAAAGGGTGTGCAAAATTTGGAAGAGCAAACAGGGCAGAGTGAATGCGTACCAGACCACCCAAAGTAGCTGTATTGGTATCACCTTGGGGGGGGGGGGGGGGCGGGGGGGAGGGTGCGGGGAAAGAGGGGCACTGCGATAGCGGAGTTCTATAGAATTCCTATTTGGCACGAAAATTGTATATTATGATGGCCATTAGAAGGGATGTGATAATCCTATATAAGCGACGTCTAGGATATAGGGGCTACCAAAAGATTATACAGGGGTCAACATGAAAAGTGATCCAAGTTTGTTGAAATGCAGTTTGTTAAGGATAAGTGGACCCCTACTTTCGTGAAAGACCCGCGGGTGGTTAGGGCGTGGGGGCACTGGGGGAATTTCCCCCCCTAATTTTTTCTTGCCCCCTGGGCAGAAAGAAAAATAGCATAAGTGGTGCGAGATAGGGGGTTACAAAAGATTATACAGGGTTTTAACAAATTGAAAAGTTGATACACATTTTGGTGACGGCACCGGTGGGCGGTGAGGGGAGGACACATTTTTCCCCCTAATTTTGTTTTCTTTCCCCCTGGCCAGAGAAAAATTAGATTTTGGCAAAAAATCCAGGATTTTGGGCCCAAAATTTGGGGCAAATATCAGTGATTTTGGGCCAAAATGGGAGGGTTTCCCCCAGAATTTTCACTTCCCCGTGCCAAAGTTCACTTTACCCCTGCCCCCCCCAGGACAAATGGAAAGTATGGTGCACCATTTATGTTAATCAATGTTTTTTTAAAAACCTAAATATCCCCCCCAATATACTAGGCTTCCATCAGGTACAACATCACATGATATTATAACATTTCCTAGCTATTTCCTCTAACCAGCGTTGCAAAAATTTTGAAATGCACACGAAATATCACCTTAAAAAAAATATCCCGGACGGCGACCATTTAATGTCAACGAACTTTGAGCTAAAATCGATAAGGGGACGATAATGCATCAATCAAAAACCCAAAAACGTTCAAATGCACCATACATAGCCATGTCCTGCACCCAAGAAGCTCACATCAATACCAAAAAAACTTGCCCTGGAATATTCAATATGTTCCTCCCAATCTATGGAGTATAACAATCAAGCGGCACGATTTTTTGTAACAGAAAGTAACCCTTCACTTGAAAATTTATTCATAAAAAATTCTACAATACCGTATATGTGGACTATTCCAATAGTATTTTGATATATCCTCCCCAATTTGCCGTCCCCCCCAAATCATCAGCGCGTGCCGAATTTTTCAGATCCTACTTTCGGGATTGTCAATTTTGTATTTGAAACAAAATGTTTTCCAGAATATGGGCGACTAACGAAATACGTAATGCACAGGGAAAATAAATTATTGTAGTTGTAAATTCTGTTTATTAAAGTTTGGTTTCTGCTCGCCCTGGTATCTCTCACCCTCTACAGATAGGGATACCTGGGGTATCGAAAGCACATTGGTGAAATACGATGTCATTGTGGAAATACACGATACAAAAACGCGCGCGCAGCTATCATGGGCCACATTCTACGTGCATTGTCTAAATGCATGGTACACCGGTCATGTAAATGTGTTCAGCGTTGTTGAGGACAGGTATGCAGCGAAGTTTGAAACACTCATTTTGGCACAGCTGCGGGGCATTATTATGTTGTACAAGGCGCAACTCGTATTTACGCGATGCGTAAAATATGTCCGCACCGAATGTTGCGATCACACGAACATGCGATAAAGGCAACTACAAACCCCACCCCCTCCCCCAAATCCTTGCAACATGCCATTTCCATCCCACAACACCCTGCCAACCCCGTCTACATCCCCAACACCCTCACCCCTCCCCAACACTCTCCAACCCCCTCCCCAACACCCCCTCCCCAACACAATGCAAACACACACCCCATCCCCATCACACCATGCAACACAACACCTCTTGCAAAAAACACCCCATGACAACACACCACACCCTCACCAACCCCAGAAACAACCCACCCACCCAACACCCCCGCAATATAACACACCTCCCAATACCCCGCAACACCCACCCTTTCCCCTATTGCCATAGTAGTCTCATGTAGCGAAGGAATTTGGGCCTATCCGGAGCATACCGTTTCAGAGATTACAGCAAATTAAGCATATTTAATGAGCTCATATTTGCATACATAGCCGCATATATCAATACTTTCAATTGCAAAAAAAGATGTGCCCCATGATAGGCTTTTATGCAGGGCAGATTTGAGTAAGTATCCAATGTACCGTGTCAAAAATTTAGCAATTACGATGATTTTTGCATATTAATTAGCTCATTTGACATCACTCAATTTGCCCGAAATACGCCCAAATCTAATCAGGGCGAGAACTCATTAAGGCACGCTCCTTCCACCAAGGTACATCATTATATGCCCTTACGAACTCCAGAAAACTTGTAACAGGCTTGGCCAGGGAAATTTTCATAAAATTATGCAAATTAGATACTGAAAGCATATTTACGCCCCAAATCATCAAGTCGAGACACTCATCCACCCGCTTTCTTTCAACCAAGTTACATCATTGTCGACCTTACGGAAACTCCCAGATAAATCGTATACAACATGGTTAAACATTTTATCACGACGAACAGGGAAATTTTCATAAAAGTATGCAAATGAGGGTACGGAATAGATTATTTACGCCCAAAAAATCTAATCAAGTCGAGAAATCATCACCTGCTTCTTTCCACCAATGTAAACATCATTGTCGCCATTACGGAACTCCAGAACAGGTATACAACATAAGTAACATTTTTATCACGGACGAACGAAAACGGACGATAACGGACGTGCTCATTTCATAGTCCCCATCCGAACTCGGTCGGCGGGGACAATAAATACAGGTTTCGTACTATGGTACTGGAAACAAGGAATCCTAATGATAATAGGAACAAAATGGTTAAGAAAAGTAGATTGTTAGGTTAAATTAAAAACTACATTTTTTTGGAGGCGATACGTACCTTCGTATTTGACCCGGTTCGTGTTGTCGTCTGTGCGCTTTAGGGAGAAATGTGGCAACAATGTCACAATGACGGCTTATGTCGACATGAATGTCAACATTAAGTGTATCGACGGACAGCCCTACTACACAGTGCACTAGTGGGCACCAAGTATGTGATGCTCATTGCCGAGAGTACAGTGTGTGTGTAAAATGTTTTATTTGACTGTCCTGTTGTAAGATTTGCTCAATTGTTACCATATGGCCATTAGCCTATACCATTACGTTAGGCATGTATTGTCTATGGGATTATCCCAATCATCCTCTGGGTTGGGGACGCAACTTCAGTTAATTCACACAAACATAGAAAATCTCCTATAAATGGTTCACTTAGGTTTGATTTTATGTTCTCTTTCCTATGAATCAATGAGATTACAGGTTTTCATATTCAAAACATTTTTAACTATATCACCTTTTAAATCGTGGGCATTTTGCACCTTATAATTTATGCTTAGTTACGCCCAGACAGAATTATGAACATGCCTGGACCATGCACATGATTTCTCAGGCTCTCAGCTGGACCGGGACAATGGTCAGGATGTTTTTCTAACTGAGACACACAAAAAATATTGGGGAGCGTGCAGGTGTTAATTCCAATCAGTCAGTTTATTGACAAGTTTCCATGACAGACCGACTCATGTAGGCCGTGTTGCTTTTTTTTCATTTTATCAACCATCGTCTGGTCTGGACAGGGAATAAATCCACACCACAGCATTTTATTGGGGTCCCAGACTGCTATACTTTGTCCGGCCTGAACTAAGGAGTGACGTCATAGCTTTCATGCAGTCTTAAACGCTTGAATCGCAGTAAGCCGCCGCTGTAACCGTAAGCATACAAAGTTGACGCGAGTAATACGCATTCACAGTAGCTGCGCAAAAACTATGACATCACTCGTTAGTTCAGTTCGGACAAAGTATATATTAAGTTGTGGACTCGGTAAGGACTGCTGACAAGTTTCACATGGTTACCCAGAGGTCTATTTTCTCTCCATGAACTTTTTACCTTGTTACCTTATTACTGGCTTGTTGTATGTGTGTGGGCCTGATGATTCAATCCTGAGTGGATCTTCATCAAAGGCAAACTCAATTTGTTTACTTCATATTCGAGATATTGTCAATGTGCACTGCTCCTGGAGCACCATAATGGAATAGGGCTATCTCATTTTCTCCCAAGACTAAGTTCCCTTCTACTCAAAAATTGTAAGTAGACTATTTGCCTCCAAATGGAGAATCAAAACACTGACAAAATAGTAGCTATTAAAGGGTTAGCTTCCAGGGTGTGGATTTTAATTCTGCATAAATCTTTACAAAAAAAAAACAAATTACTGTTATTATAATATTACAACACCATTAAATGCTTGAGGAGCACCTCTCATTTCAATGCTCAAGGAGATATAGGTTTTGGCTTAATCTCAATGTGTTAGGGTGGTACAGTTGTGATGATAGATTAAGAAATAGTCTATCATTTCTTTTGACACAAGCCCTCAATGTTTCTCGATGTCAGTTAGATTTGTGTTTGAATGAACTAAAGTCCCTCTGAGGTTTAGCTGTAAATGAGCTTCAAGACTTGAAATAGGGATTCTGTATAAAATTGGAGATCTCTGATCTTTATTTGCTTGACCATACAGGTAGAAATCAATTTGTCAAAACTTAAATGTGAAATTGGTTAACTTTTTGAGGTTTAAGCTTTCATTGACGAGCAAAATCACATTTCCCCAGAAATTACAGACCACAAAACAAAAACACACCATATGTTTTATGTGGAAGCAATGTGAAGAAACTGAGTAAATTTAAATGGGACCAGAAAACCTCTTGCAAAGAGAGAGGTGGGGTTTGTCTCTTTAATCTTTTTTTGCATCTAGTTAAAAATATTTGAATAAACTGACTGTAATCATATCCCAGCCATATTTATGTCCCTATAATGTCAAATATGTGCAGGTGACAATGCCCACATACATGTGATTCTGAATGTGTTGTATACTTTTATGTACATGACATTTCAAAGGATTTTCTTTTAAATCCTTAAGCTTTTTTGCCATCAAAAATTGACTGACAAAGAGCATTTATTCACAATTCATTTATTCTGCTATTAGCATTGTCAATGTAAATTACTCTTAACAATTATAAATATATACCAAATGCCATGGTACTTATAAATAATTCAAATAAAATGAACACCTTTTATATCTTCTACAACATCCTATCTAATGTACAGTAATTCTAGAGACATTTCTACACTTTGCATCAGTGGCGTAACGGGCCTGCCCGCTCTGAGGGGGGCAAATTTCCCAATCTTGGGAAATTTTCCCTCTCAGGGGGGTCAAAAGGCCAATTTTTCCCGGTCAGAGGGCTAAAAAACGGCTGATTTAGCATGATTTTTACAAAATTTTCCCGGTCAAAGTCGTCGGGGGGGGGCAACCTGCCCCCTCTGCCCCCCCCCCGCCTGTTACGCCACTGCTTTGCATGCACATTAACCCGAGTCTAATGTCAGCTGTCAGAACACAAACACACATTTCACAACTCTTAAAAATTCCTTGCCATAACACAGACCCAATAAAGGAGTGTAGATCAAAGATGTGATTTTGAAAACTCCATCGGATGTCGCATTTGGTCGGTTTGGAGACTGCCTGTCTACTGCCTTCATTTGAGCCACCTGGAACGTTAGGAGCCAGTGTGCAACAAATGAATGTGCAGTCATAGCGCAGGTCACACAAATACTGCTTATTTTCTTTCCAGCAACTCAACTGACTTCAAATGACCGCTATGAAAAAAGTGTAAAATAGATTTGGTTAAGGTACATTTTTGTTGGATTTCGCATTACTACCATCTTTCAAATTGTTTGAAATAGGAGTAATCAGATAGATATGTCTTAACTAGCATGCTAAAGTAGGTAATGGTTGATATTTAATGTGAAATTGTCATTTTTCAAACAAATCAAATGATACAGATTTTAGATGCAAAGTTGGGCTAAAAACCTGCCGCAAATAATGCTATTGGAAACGGACAGCTCTGATTTTCTCAGTTTTCAAAGGTTACAGATTTTCTTCCATAATCCATCAAAATTAAATTACAGGAACATACGAAACGGTCAAGTCCACGAAAATAACACAAAAATTAATTCAAAAGTTTAGGACCAATTTCCTTGTGTGATTGCTACGGAATCAATCAATATGGCCATTGTTATAAAGGCAAGGCCATGGAACCAATCATGCATGTATTTCTCAGCTCCTCCCTCAGCGGGTGAAATGAACACATCGGATTGACTCGTGGTATATGGAAATACAATAAAACTTGATCTCATAAAAGGCCGAAGAAATACTATATTTGGTATAGTTTTACATCATTTTGGTAGCACGGGAAAGCATTGGACACCAATTATTTTTGGCACATAGGAAGCCACATATCTTATCAACAGTTTGCCATGTTCAGTTTGCCATGTTCATTTTTGCCAGAATCTGTCGGAAACGGTCAGGTCCATGGTTTGTTTGGGGACACTATGCGACATCTTAAAATAGAATAGTTTTAAAACAACTTATCACATAATTATTTAAGGAATATAAATTTTCTGATACGCTAGGCAAAGAAAAAACTGCAGATTTATTTCTTGACTCATTTAGCGCATCTAATAGTTGTGCCAGGTCCACTTAAAATGGTTTCAATTTAAGCTTTCATTTTGGAAAATTTCGCAAAGATTCGGCACTGGCACTTAGCTTTTGAATTACGCACTAAGAAATCATGACCTTTGCAGGCACAAAGCGTGACCTGCTGTCTAACTGATGTGCACATTACAATCCATAACTAAATGACCATTGTAATGTAAATGTTCCACTACTGCATTGCCCGCTGGTACCTGGCAGTCCCAGGTGACTCAAACCGACAGGCAGGCAGTCTTGAAGTTCTGATTGGGTGCGTCATCCAACAGGTTTGTCCACATCACATCACAAATTAGGAAATGGCTTCATTACAGGCAGGCTTAATACCATCTCTTGCTTGAACATAATTGATCAGATATACATTGTACATACAGCAAGAGGTAAAGGTTTTACTGTATATTGCCAAAAGTAAACGAAAATGCTTGGAAGTATGTTATAGATTAATGGGCACCGAACCTCATCTTTTTTTAGTTATAGTTAGATCCCAAATATGCTCTAGTTCTTTGGACTATATAACTGAACATTAACATTTGAAGAGTTTGTTTGCAAAAAACAGTATATCCATTTTTCCCAAATTGAGACATTGGTACAAATAACCAGTCAAAAAATTTAAAAAAAATAAGATCACATGTGCTATTTCGGACAATTTTTTACGAGTTCACATTGGAGTTTTGAAAAGTAGGGAACCAATTTAAAGCCAACATCAAGCACAACATATTGGTGGTCTTATCTCAAAATTGGGCCTGTTAAGAGTGTCTGTATCGTGGATACACGCTGTCCCAGATCAGCTTCGTACAGCTGAATAAATCCTGACACCACCACAAGCCATTACCCATAAATGACCTGTGGATACGCAAAGAATCTCAAAATTTACGAAAACTGCACATCGCTTTTTGCAAATGAACTATTCACTTCTAAAAGTTCTATACTTTACATTTTTTGTTTCAGCATGAAGATCAGGCTCCACTATCCTCAGTTGCATCATTTACATAATGCTAAACCATACTATCTCTACAGTCAATTATCCACTAACTTGTACAAATACCATTCCATCTAACACACATCACACTGCACAATCCACTGTAGCCATATCCAAGCTGCAATCTAGTCTTATGTATTGAAAGAGTGGGGTATATGGGCATGGGGTTATTTATGCATGTTAAAACTTAAACCATCTCTGCTTACTATTTCATGTATAATACATGCTTAATGCTACAGTCTGTATGTCAAAAGCTGTATGCCACTATTTTGAAATTAAATGTACTGAACAGTGCATGTGCATATGATCTCATGTTTACCCCAGTCAAAATACAATAACCGTAGTCATCTTCGGCTCTGGTGTGAAATTAATATAATGAACGAATATAACCAACTTCATCTTCACTCTCACCTCCAGAATTGCAAGCTACCTGTACTGCACACCCATTCTCAAAACCTGTGCAGGTATGATAGTGAGCAAAAGTTTAGACAACACTGGAAGAGGGAGCAAAATTCCAAAGTCATCCAGGTGACCTGCTCCAAGAAATGAGACAAATGCAAAGGTAAACAGCAACCTTAGCCTCAGTTAACATTAATTTGACCAGAATTTAGGTCAAAGTTGGTTCCAATCCTCAAAAATTGGGACGAAAGTACAATTTTCAAATTCATCACAGATATTTGGATCAACTGCGACCCGATATTTCGAGCCGGGGAGCAACTGCCGTCCCTTCCCTCCAGTCGTAGGCCATGAGTCCAACCCACTGGTATCAACTTTGATACAGATGACTGAGAAAAGACAGAGATCTATCCCTGTTGAAAAATGAGTTGATCATACCTTTTATTCATTATTACTATTGTACATGTACGTTGAGAAAAAAGCCCCCTCCCCCCCCCTTTTAAAGAGCTTCACTCCCTCCCTGTGATCCACTGTCAATTGAAAAACAACTGCCTATGGGCATTGCCATCTGTGTATAAACTTATATTCGTTTTCTCAAAAACCACAGCAAACTTTGGAAACCAGTAACATTTCTAGAGGACAAAAAATATTAAAGGGGCATTCTTGATCACAGCTTCATCCCCAACTTACATGGTACCTACAAAAATTTAGATTGATTTTTATATAACTTGAACCGTTCCATCCCAAGTATATCGTGAGCTCCTATTCTTACGTGCAGATTGAAAACACTTGCAAAGGAAATGAAAGTTTTATTCATTCAATACACTGACTATGAAAACCGCACCATCAGAATCAACTGAAATTTTGGAAAGTAACTTTTCTTGATAAGATCTTGTGAACCATAAAAAAATGAAGGTGCAAGGATCAGAAAATGCCACCTTTAAAGGTACATTATCATACTTGCAGAGACGAGTTATACCAAGAATAATAACACTTAAACCTTCACCTTTTGGTGGCCACAGCTTGTGATACCCGAAAATGTCACACTTTCCTAAACATTTGTTTAAAATTTGAGAAGTTATTGGAACTTACCATATTAAAAACCCACCATAATAAAATCATTCATATTAGCCTATGAATGCCTAAGCTTGGGTCTGCAGTTCTGAACTTCCCCTAAACACTTCTTTTATAAGGGCTGGAAAAAATGCAAAATTTCCCGGGAATACAATCCAAATTTCCCTCCAAGATTTCAAAAGTATTTTAAAGGACAAAAATTTCCTGGGAATGTGATTCCCAAATTCCCCCACTTTCTCCAGGCATGCTCACAAACCATTACCTTGTATGAGTAAAAAATAATCTTTGCCTAGAGGCATTCCCCTTCAATTTGGATACCTACTCACACATACTAACAGAGGTATACTTGTGCTTCTTTTTGTTTGTGTCACCCAATTCTGTACAACATTATTTGTGTCTTTTTGTATAGATCTTGTGTGTCTTATGTGTTTCTTGTGTGACTTTTGAGTGTCTGTTTTTCTTGTGACATTTTTCACACACACACACACACACACATGGACATGTATAGACATAAGTACCCACTTAACCACTGTTTATTCCATATTTCATCAATAAAGGGGTACATCATTTTATGCTGAAATAAATCAATGTCTTGTGTGGCTAGACACAAGGTAAAAACTCACACAAGGGCCATTTGTACAGAAAAACACAAGTATATCTCTGTAAGAACATGTTTACCAACCTAGAGTACCAAGCAGTTTCAAATCACTACCTTGTGTGTTTTAAAGTGTCCACCCAATTTAAACATTTCCTACAAAACTCTGGCATTTTTGTATATCTCCCTTATATATGTCAGAATTTGTATCCACCCAGGTCTGGACAGTTAGCCCTACAAGAATGGATGAAACCTCTACAGATTTGTTTTGGGAACAAGACATGCACCAATTTGCTATAAAGAGACATTAGGACATTTCCAGAATGAAGCGCCCCCAATTTTTTTTCGAACCCGTTTTTTTTTCCTGCATATTTGGAATGCTTACCGATGTATTAGATCTTTATGTAATAAGAAGATGATTTAGTATTTTCTGTCATGGACGACAGAAAATCAAAGCATGGTTTTCTATAGGGACGATTACGATAGCAGGTAAGTTCAAAACAAGGTTTGTGGTTTTCTTTTGTACTTGTTTGTCCAACAAACCTTCGAAACGTTCTCGGTAGGTGGTCTACAACTGATCTAGTACAATTTGAGAGAAAAAAATCTCCTCCTGTCACTTTAAGTTGTTTGATAGTGCTACACATAATATGACACTTAAATTAGCAGCTTCCTTTATTCACCAGATACAAATGTCATGGAATAAAGTAAAGAAAAGCCTTTGGTAAATTGAATGCAAGATACAATCTTATGTCCTAATAGGACTGTGTTGATTGACAATTGCCATGTTCAATCAATTTTCTCATAACATATCGGTATAAAACATCCTTTCGGATCTGCAAACACACACACTGAGAAATGTCAGAGTATCATTCTTTCTATGTTTTCTTTCAAAAAAAATCTAGACATGCTCATAGTATCATTATCTTTCTGTTCCTATAGTGTAATTATTTTGCAAGTTGGGAAATGGTTCCATTTTGGTGTTATTGAGCATGCTTGATACACAATTTGATGATGCAGATGTAAATGTTGACCACCTCTTATGCAAAGGCAGCTTTAAATTATTGGGGCTCAATTAGGGGTGGGTTTAAACCAATTCCAGAGGGCACTGCAATGTTCGAATACTCCATTGTATTATACACATTAAAGCCACAATTAGTGATTCTCTGCCATTACATATTGCTTTACAAATATAAAAATATCTAAATGGCATCATTTCATTAAAAGTAGGTAATTTCTTTCAGAAAACATCCCCAATGAACTGGACAATGTACTGAATTAGGACAGCAGCAGAATGCTCATGATTGTATAGTTAAACATGCACTGCTTCCAAATTTGGCTCCATGTGGACACAGCCACTTATCTTAAAAAATGGCAGATTTTGGCTTTATAAAATTGCATTTCCTTTTTAATTACTTACTTGCTTCATTATCACATGCATGTTTGTTTATTTGTTCAAAAATTATTAAATCTGATGAATTGTATTCTATTCAAGAAAATCACTGAGAATGGCTTTGAGTACTCTGTACTCATATCTTATGTGCTACAAAACATGGAGTTACATATGGTGGGAATGGGCTCTGTATAGCATACACAACCATATCAAGGTGTGATAGGCCTATAGGCCATTTGTTGTCATTTCTGTCTGCTTAACGGAAATTCCAAATTTCTTAAAGGAGAAATTTTGATTTTGCATGTAAGATAATGCACACATACAATTATACCTCAGCCAATGGTACAGATGATTAAAATCCCAACTTCTGGGGGATCACAAAATTTGCCTTTAGCTTACTGATTGTTCATCAAATACATAAGACATTAGCTACTGGTAAAAGAAAAATACAAACATTTAAAATCTACGGAAATACATTTCTAACATACATTTGATCCTACTGTCTACTGTGTTTTATTGCAAGTAAGAAATTAGAGATTTAATTGAAAATTATTATGAATGATCACTTAAAGAAGTCACTACAATTGGTTTTGAGATTTGATGTGGAATTTTCACCTCCCTTTAACATACACACCATACCTCAAAAATAAGAATCTCTTAACTCAGGGGAAAAAATTATCAATTTTGAAAAATTTCTGATGACATTGTCAAAAGATATTTTCAAAATGTTCACAGAATATATTACACTCAAAATTGATATTCATTTACCTGATTGGGAACAATTTTGCAAAAGATTTTTGGATAAAATTTGAGTTGAATTTATCATTTACAAGATTGTTGGGTTGCAATTTTACATTTGAAAGCCAACAGCCTGTAAAGTTCATTCATTTGGTCACTTTAGAGAAACAATTGATAAAAAATCCTCTCTGTTTAGTTTTACTGCGTTTTAGTCAATGGAAATCCATATTGGATGAATTAATGCCCTATATATTAGATCTTCTGTATTAAAAAAATCGTAGGATTTTCTTTGAGGCATTCCACTCAGAAAATATACAAATCCTTGCATGGCATAATCCGTAACTGATGAAAACCACATTTGTGGATCTCTATAATAACACCTATGAGGTGAAGCATTCCAAGTCACAAACTTATCTTATGAGAGAATACAACAATTTGCAGCAGGCTTAAACAATAGTTTCTCCAAGATTAAGTTTTATCTAAGGGAATACATTCTTTAAATTTAATGCGTGTTTGCCTTTCAAGGGCCAAATTATACAAAAAGATATTTTCTTAGGCAAAAGTGTACATAGGAAGTTGTTAATGAGATCCACTTCATACAAAAACTTTGAATTAAACTGCTTAATTACAGATTATCATATTCAGCAACAGACATCATGTGCCTTCCAGTTATTACAATTTACAGTTAGCACTTCAAGCCCTGGTAAGTGACTGTGGTTGCTCAGAGCTGGGACTAATACTAAGAGGGATATGAAGCTCCCTATTCACTCTGTGTTAATGTACATGTTCATACATGTGTGCCTCTGTTAGTGTAACTTTGGATCAAACTATATTTTTATACACATGTTAGATTTGATATACTGGTGCATTTAGTTTGATTACTATATTCCTCATGCTGTTTTACCAATTTTTTTCTCCTTGTAACAAAGGGAATCCTAGAAATTAATTTCAAAATGACAAATTTGTAAAAGGTTACCAAATTCAGAAATCTGCTGCACACCTACTTTTGTCCTCAAACTACTCTACAACATTATGAAACTCCAAAAGGGATTATTTTCTTTTCCTGAAAATGGTTAATCTTCTTTTTGTAAAAATCATGCCAAGGCACACCTGAACAGTGAATTTGTTTGCGCTTCCTATCCTTCTGTGGGTATATTCATCCCAGCTCAGAGTTTAAATTCTTTTAACTGTTTTAACATTCAAAATTATGCATTTAAATGACCATATTTAAATTCCGGATGAAAAATACATTGAGTCCAAACGAGCCTAGTGGTTTGAGATGGCTTCCCAAAGTGACTTTTGCGTAGCCATCTCAAAAGACACTAACTTATACAGAATCTACCAGAGTTGAAAGGGGTTGAAGTCTTCAGTTTCTTTACAAAAAAAAATGAGAACCACAATCTTGTGAACCCCAAAACTCCTGTTATCACTCAATTGAAAGGCCCAACCTTCTACTTCAACTTACCCTTCCCCAACCCCCACCAATCAATGTTGGGGGAATTGACAAGACTGCTGATGTTGTTTATCTTACCTTGATAAAAAAAAATTAAATATGGTTCTTGACGGTTTCCTAATTTGATATTTTGTAGTCTGAGAAAAGAACCCAATATAATAAGGTAAACCATCTAGTGATGAGGCCTCAGGTTATGACATGTAGGAGTAAAAATAATTTTACACAATGGGATTTAGGGAAATCCAAACCTGACATCAGTAATAGGGTTGCAGGGACAAGCAGCATTTTGCTAATCTGGAGCACTGAAAAAACATCAAAATGCATGTAAAGGTATCTTTGTTACTATCACATATGTACTAACATAGCTCACAAGTGGTTGGCTCTAAATCCGCATATTAAAGTAAAACAGTGCATTTTATCTGATACTAGACTTCCTATGGGTGCATATTGAAAGTCTGACTTGAGATCAAAATAACTTTTTCCCCGTATATGTTTCAGATTTTTAAGTGCAATATTGTGCACCATGAACTTCAAAGTCCGACTTGAGATCAAAATAACTTTTCCCTGCAAATGTTCCAGATTTTGAAGCACAATTGTGCACCATGACCTTTAATTTTTTACTTCTAACACACACATTATTGACCGTTATTTATTCTGCACTGGTGTGTACCACAATCAGCTGTTTAGAGTACGTATAGATTCGCCATCTCTGCATGCCAATTGGTGGGAAACGTTATGAAATATTTCTCAAATACTACATTTAATAAACTTTTTGGTGATTTTTTTTCCCCTTCATTAAAGTAGTGTGATGGAATTGTAACACTTGCTCCTTATTTATACACGCATATAATAAATTTTGTAATTTTTGTATCATATCGCATTATCGCTGCTTATCCCTTTAACTTTCTACAGGTACATTGTATAGCAATGGCTGTGTGTCTGAAGCATCCCCATTGTCTCTCAAACCCAATGAAAGACTATACACAGAGGTGGGGAAGAAATCCCTCCAACTATAGTGTGTTCACTATAAGATGAAACATGACCTTTGATAAAGTACATTGAGATAATACTAGGGAAGGCCAAGGTCATAATGCAACCCTAGGGTAAACATAATATAGTACCTATAGCATATTTTGGCACAACTTGGAGCCTCTCCTCCAATAAAATGTGTAGAATATAAGTGGCAAAAGAACAGGGTCATGTTCCACCTCACACTGAACAAGGTATAGTCCTCTTGGAAATTGCAACATGTTCACTAAATATCAGGGACACATGATTTTCATGGCACAAATCTCAGTCTTTCTGTGTAAAATTACTTTTTCTGTGTAATTAAACAAATTTCAAATTTGTAGTAGCACTTTCAACATTGCATGTGTGAAAAACTGAATCTTGGGAATTACTTTAAAGACGGATATTTAATTACCGGTAGTCACAATAATGCAGTCTGAACTGGCATGCTGCGAATATGCAGTTGTCTGTTCATTTGAAACCTGAGCACCAAATGGTTACTGTGATTACAACAGGGGTTTGGCATCAAATCAATATACACACACATTTAATGTGTGGCTTTTAGGCTTCAAATTTATTATATACAAGAATCCACTCTATATTGCAAATTAATGTAATTTTTATTAGCTCCATGGATGCTTCAATTTTAAAAGTCAGTCAGAGGTGGGTGTCCCAATTGACAGCCATGTCCTCATCTTTACAAATCAAAATTGAGACTTTCCTATCAGAAGAAAAGCTCAGCCGCATCCCTATCTCTACCCATCAGAACCCAAGAAATTTTTCCTTGAACTTTGGATTCTTGCTCACAATGTACCCTTGGCCAAATAAAATTTCAAATAATGAGCCTGGCAGCACCTCACCAATTATTTGCAAGTTTTTCTGATCTCAGAAACATTATTTGCCCATGACGACACAAATACCAGATTGCATCATGTATCAGTGTGACAAGTTTGAAGTTAATCCATCATTGCATTTAAGGGATATTAAAGTGAATTTTTACCATTTCAATGGACAAATATGCAAATTAGGTCACTGATGTACAAAACTCATGTCATATGAGTGTTTAGCTTAATTTGTCATTGCAGGATAGTGGATAAGAGTGGATTGATTTTTAAACAGATATGCATATGAGCTTATTAATATTGATCAAGCAGATCATGTAACAACACTATACAGCAACAGAATTCATCACGCTGCTTCTTGGTGCCTAGTTTCAAGCTTCCGTTATTGCATTTAGGTGATCCAGTGGATAAAAGTTTTGCACCCACCTATCCAGCCACCCAGATAGGGGGGATGGGGTATTAATCTTCATTTGAAAATGTATTATCGAATACATGAATGTTAGGGGTACAATGGGTATGGGGGTCAATAAAACAACCCCTTGAAATAAGATACTTACAGAGCCGGAGGGTGGCGTCTGCTAGTCTAGGTTGTTTTTGTTTTTTCGTGGGGGAGGGCGCGTCCCTCAAGGGGGTGTGTGGGGGTGTGACACGGCCTCCCTTACCAAATGCCTGTCGCAAAATGTTGACTGTCGGCGAAAAGGTATAAATTCGGCTCACTGATTGGAGGGTGGATTATCGGTGGTGGTCTCCTCCCCTCCTCCTCCGCATCTGTTGTTGTTTGTTTTGTTTCATATCCTGTAAAGTAATCTTGATTTCGGTTGCGGGTTGCGGTGACCCCCCCCCCCTTCATAATTTTGAACGCGAGTAAAAAAAAATTGGGGCTACCTGGCGAGCGTAGCGAGCCGGAAAATTTTGAAATTCTGAGCCGGCCCATGATTTTGTGTCGGCAACACAGCCTCAACAACCCCCCCATTAAAATGGGTTCTGGGGACGCCCCTGCTTACAGAAGGCATTAAAATTAAATGAAATACAATTTCAACCATAAATGTTTTGCCTGTGTATCACAGAGTATGATGTGCCAGTCATGCAAAACTGTGAAAAGCTACATATTGGTCTCAATTTTCAACATTATTTGGCTTCAATGGTTTAAAAAACTTTGTAGCTAACATATTAGAGCATTGAAATTTACATTGGTATAATATTATACACATATCTCATTCTTAAAAATCTGTCCAATGCTGCTTAGAGGTACTTTCTTATACAATTTTGGGGGAAGGTAAATGCAAATCATGTGCCCCTGCATAGTACACATCATTGTACAGTACATGTGTGTTGAATTCTACTGAATTGCTATATAATACTATGTGTCCAATTTGACTTGCTTCTATCTGTAACTCTACCTCAACCACAGTTTGAGACGTAATGCATCTACCCCATTTAAGTAATAACGGAAAAGTCGCTTATCTCGAACAAATCCTAGATTCTCGTAGAGCCGTAGCGCTGGCTTGTTTGTGATTTCCGTCTCTAAAACAACCTGTAAGACACAAAGAATGAACAACAAGATTTTTGATTAATGGATGTGGGAATCCTTTCCGTCTGTTCATTTTATACTGAGAGATATGCTTTTAATTGATTATACTTATTTGTGCTTTTAAAATACCTTGAAAGAAATGTCTCCAGCTACTGTTCAAGCTAATCCATCATTGCATTTAAGGGATATTAAAGTGAATTTTTACCATTTCAATGGACAAATATGCAAATTAGGTCACTGATGTACAAAACTCATGTCATATGAGTGTTTAGCTTAATTTGTCATTGCAGGATAGTGGATAAGAGTGGATTGATTTTTAAACAGATATGCATATGAGCTTATTAATATTGATCAAGCAGATCATGTAACAACACTATACAGCAACAGAATTCATCACGCTGCTTCTTGGTGCCTAGTTTCAAGCTTCCGTTATTGCATTTAGGTGATCCAGTGGATAAAAGTTTGCACCCACCTATCCAGCCACCCAGATAGGGGGGATGGGGTATTAATCTTCATTTGAAAATGTATTATCGAATACATGAATGTTAGGGGTACAATGGGTATGGGGGTCAATAAAACAACCCCTTGAAATAAGATACTTACAGAGCCGGAGGGTGGCGTCTGCTAGTCTAGGTTGTTTTTGTTTTTTCGTGGGGGAGGGCGCGTCCCTCAAGGGGGTGTGTGGGGGTGTGACACGGCCTCCCTTACCAAATGCCTGTCGCAAAATGTTGACTGTCGGCGAAAAGGTATAAATTCGGCTCACTGATTGGAGGGTGGATTATCGGTGGTGGTCTCCTCCCCTCCTCCTCCGCATCTGTTGTTGTTTGTTTGTTTCATATCCTGTAAAGTAATCTTGATTTCGGTTGCGGGTTGCGGTGACCCCCCCCCCCTTCATAATTTTGAACGCGAGTAAAAAAAAATTGGGGCTACCTGGCGAGCGTAGCGAGCCGGAAAATTTTGAAATTCTGAGCCGGCCCATGATTTTGTGTCGGCAACACAGCCTCAACAACCCCCCCATTAAAATGGGTTCTGGGGACGCCCCTGCTTACAGAAGGCATTAAAATTAAATGAAATACAATTTCAACCATAAATGTTTTGCCTGTGTATCACAGAGTATGATGTGCCAGTCATGCAAAACTGTGAAAAGCTACATATTGGTCTCAATTTTCAACATTATTTGGCTTCAATGGTTTAAAAAACTTTGTAGCTAACATATTAGAGCATTGAAATTTACATTGGTATAATATTATACACATATCTCATTCTTAAAAATCTGTCCAATGCTGCTTAGAGGTACTTTCTTATACAATTTTGGGGGAAGGTAAATGCAAATCATGTGCCCCTGCATAGTACACATCATTGTACAGTACATGTGTGTTGAATTCTACTGAATTGCTATATAATACTATGTGTCCAATTTGACTTGCTTCTATCTGTAACTCTACCTCAACCACAGTTTGAGACGTAATGCATCTACCCCATTTAAGTAATAACGGAAAAGTCGCTTATCTCGAACAAATCCTAGATTCTCGTAGAGCCGTAGCGCTGGCTTGTTTGTGATTTCCGTCTCTAAAACAACCTGTAAGACACAAAGAATGAACAACAAGATTTTTGATTAATGGATGTGGGAATCCTTTCCGTCTGTTCATTTTATACTGAGAGATATGCTTTTAATTGATTATACTTATTTGTGCTTTTAAAATACCTTGAAAGAAATGTCTCCAGCTACTGTTCAAGCTAATATTCCTTTTCAATTCTGGCCAATTTTCAAAGTAATATAAACAATCCCAGGCACCAGTAGCTTTTGTGCATAAATCACTAAATTACAATACCATTGCTTCTGCGCTCCATGAAGATTAAACAGGGCCGAGGAGAAGAAAAAATAACAGCTTTCTATCATGAATTTCTAAAATGGTGTTGTTAATTTAAATAGACCTAGATGATTAAAAATCAGTTTCTCTAATTGAATTACACGTTTCCAAATTCCAGCTTAACATGCAAAAGTAATTTTTAGGAAGATTGGATATAACCACGTTACCATTTAGAAATTTTTTAGAAAGATTGGATATAACCATGTTACCAGTTAAAGTGAATTATTTGCACTTTTGGTTTGCAATTTCCTTTAAGCTCATGCAGGAGTGATTCTAGAATAAGGTATGGAATGGATCATTAAGTGCCTGCTAAGACATGTTTTTTTTATATGAAAGAACATCTTCAGCAGTTCACACTTACTTTGAGAAAGTTTAATTTCAATCAGATTCTATATTAACAAGCAACATTCACTATTACCACTTCTCCACAGACAATGGTGAAAAAGTCAGAAGCACCGTTTTTAATTACAAAATCGTACATTGCAATATCAGACAAAATCCTTTGCAGCTTGTTCATTCACACGTCAAAATCTCAAATTTGAGAAAAATTGAGGCCGCTTTTCCCACCAAATCTTTGACTATCCCTTTGAATAACACAACCCTGGCTCCCAACAACTAATGCCAGGACTGCACAGATTTTCAGTAGAACTTTATCTGTGCAGAAAGCATTGCATAACACTGCTCATGCCCTGGTAAGTGTTGGGCTTGTGCTTTTTTCCCTCAGTGTTATACCAATTTGTCACTGATTAATCTGGAAAGATCTCGCCAGCCAATTAGGCAATTTAATACAAAGACAACATGCTTGTATTATCCAGACTTGTTGAGAATGTTAACCCAATTTTACAGTGTTTCCGTTTTGAATTTTACTACACGAATTAAGGGACTTTCAAAATTAAAATTGCAATGAGTCCCTGATGAACTGAGCTCTCACAATTTAAACTGTCAATTGAGCAAATAAATCACTAGACATTGTGGC